>OZ001262.1:2525755-2749499 GCA_963924015.1 Macrophya annulata
GAAAAATCGCTGACAATATTCATATCGCCGAGGTAGGGGCTGCAGAGGGATGAGAGAAGGAGTTTAAGGGGGTGAAGAGAGCTTCTCACATCTTACGGTACAGCGCGTCGATGATCGGTATACTGCTTCGTCAGATTATAATTCTATCTGTAAAACTACTAGCTATCTGTCCTTTGAGAGTAATATTAAAAAAAAAGGAAGATAAAGAAGGAGAGGAGAAAATAGAGAAGAAAGAATAAAGAAGAAAAAATTAAAAATAAAAGGAAAAAGAAATTTTTTGAAACGAGGTCATAGATTCAACGCTGCACTTGCAACGTCTTTATAAATAGGAATCCTCGTATAGTTTCTTATATATCTATGTATGTATATATATATATATATAGAGAGAGAGAGAGAGAAGAGAATGACGGCGATTTATTTAAGAAAGACGTACGTTTCGGCAGTTTGTATCTTTCGCGGATCCTTATTCCTTCGGTCTGAACCAACACCACCCTTTTCAATCCCCCCTCCCCTGTCTCGTCGACAATATTTTGCAGTGATTTTCACATCATTTGAAAGATTAATTCGCTAACCTTTTCCCTATCAACCCCGTAACTTTTCCCGGTTCCATGCACCCGTCTCTCTCGTATTTCCGTTTCTTTCGTCTCTATTATTTCGTCGTTTACTCGTTTCATTACTTCGAACTACCCACCGGGTTCTGCAATCGCATTCACATTCGCAGTCGCTTCGCTCGAGAACTTTTGCTCGTTAATAATTATACGATTCAGGTAAGTCTAAATTTTAGGTCCAGTTCAAATGCGCGGGAAATATTTTTATTTTTATTTCATCTACTGCAGCTATTCATGTTTAAATAATTTTTTTCTTCTCTTTTCTTTTTCAAAATATCATCTATAGCCATTCATATATAGTTACACTTGCGCGGAGGTATTTTCTTACCTCAGAACCGTTGAATAAATAAACAAGAAATAAAAATAATTGTAATTAGAAAGAGACGTCGAGGGTGGGGTAAAAATCCAGGCTCGTCACGCGTTCTTATCTATTCACGGTGATAATAATTTTCTTATACTAGTCCTGGCTTTTCGCCAGGTGGTAGAGTTATCTCCGTGAAATCAATAGCCCCCCGTGCGTGTCACGAAGTCGTTATCAATTTTTCTAGCCTTTCGAATTCCCCGGCGTCCAGAACTTCCTTTGCCACTAGCATCGCGGGGATACCGAACAAACGCTATATAAGCCCTTTGTGCCAGAATTATTGTTTCATCGTTTTAACCCCATTATTCAATCCCCCTTTACACCCTTAACAGACGTTCTCAAAATCATTAAACTATAACATTCACGCAGTATGAATAAATTGATAAAATTAGTTAATTACTTTTGGGTTTAAAAAACGACAATGATTGACTGACGCTTGGCTATTCGCACTCCCCATCGATTAAACAACCTGCTGAAACTCACGCCGTAATTTAACGTCAAAAAACGAGAAAATAAAAAAAAAAAATAAATAAAAAAAAAAAAAACTATTCACTAGTTACGTTTCAATTTATAGTTTCTTTGGTATAAAAATCCTTGGCACGTGCAGTGCAACCCGCGTTACCGAACTCGTCCGCGTGATATATATTCCCAGTTGAAAAATGTCTGGCCCTGAATAGAAAGATTTTTTACAGGAAGTAAAAAAAAAAAAAAAACAAAAAAAAAATTCAATCTTTATTTTATCTTTTTTCTTTTGTTTTTTGTTATGGAGCGAATTTTTTACTAATTGAAACATGGATAAAACTGTAATCGTTATAATTGGAATTTTATTAAACGCTTGTTTATAGGGTTCGAATTATTCAGATGGATCATTTAATTTCGTTCGACGGTAAATCCCACGGATTTTCCCGATTTTCATTTTTCAAAATGAGTCCAAAACAAAAAAAATAAAAAATAGGGGGGAGGGGGGGCAGACAAAACGCCCGTAGTTTCAAAACCTCGAGTACGATTTTTTTTTCACTCATCCATGTAACGTGGTATATACATATACTATATATGTATATGCATATATAGCGTATAATAAAAAAAAAAAAAAAATCCTCGCACTTTTAGCTCCGAGCCAAAAGCATTCCTAAAACTTTTTTTTTGTTCCTCCCCACTCTTTGATAATATAGTTTTTAATCTCGGTTCCTACCTAGTACCCCCCCTCCCTCATATACGCTTACTCCAAGGGATGACCAAAAGTCACGTCGATATTTCACCTAAACATACGGTAATTCATTTTCTGTCAGTATATGTATATATAAATTTCTGGATGATATTTATTTCAGGCATTATATAAAATTTATCTAGTATATATCCCTTTGCGATATAGATCTGCGTGACTTACGTTATAGTATGTACGTACGTACATACATACGTACCTACATATGTGCATACCTTATAGGTACAGAGTATTTGAACCGAATGACCGAGCTGTTTATATTATTCGGAAACGATGAAGGAAGGGGGATGAAAATTACGGTTAGGAAAATGCTATTTCGTGAAATGTCGAGTGTACGTCGCTATTTCGTTGGTAAGGGTACGAAGAAAGTCGTGGAGTGAGTTCTAGGAGTCGTTCAGCGATGGCGATCGCGGTCTGAATTTTGAAATACAGAATGGTGTGAGATTTGGAATAGCGCCATCCAGCTGCCTCTCTCTTTCTCTCTCTCTCTCTCTCTCTCTCTTTCTCTCTCCCTCTAGACACGTGATATTTGAATAATTGACTTTCGACCGGAAAACTTGTCAAACTCCAGTGAAGAGCCGCGCGCGGTATAATACACACATATAGATCCGTGCATACACACACATATGTGTACAAACACATCGGAACACATATTCACGTATAGAAACCAGCGTAAAATCCACAATCCCAAATATACCTACTCGTATACTCGTACGGGGTATATTATAACATATTTACACGGTATGAGTCTCACACTGTATGTATGTATGTATGTATGTATATAAACACACGCTTCCCTAGATTTTTATCTTTTCTTTTCTTTATCACGTTTCTCACCGAATTATTAATTTACAAGAAAGCGAAGGGCGTTTTCTCATGCTCACACATATATACACGACTAAAAGGTAAGAGAAACGGTTCTGCACGAGTCGTGTTTTTGGTATAAATCATATCCTTCCATCCTGAAGGTAATGTCGAAAAGATAATGCATATATGTAATATCATAGGTTCCCATAGAAACCTCATTTAACATGGGTTCACAATCCTAATGGTCCTGCATGCGGCTGTCGTCCCCCATAAGAGACAAACTTGGCAGGCACAACCGGTGATGGTGGTGATGGACGGTCAGACGTTTGTGATTAACGATTTCGGCCCTGGCCCAACCCCCTCGTACCTCTACTCCACACACACACACATACACTCTCTCTCTCTCTCTCTCTCTCTTCTTGTCCAAGCTCATTCCCTAAACCGTCCAAGACCCAGGAGAGAGACTAAGTTAGAGGGGAAGAGAACCACGTACGCGATGCACGTGCACCAACCACGGTTCCAACTAAAACGAGCCAAGGGAGTGGCAGGGGGTGGAAGAAACCCAGAGAGAAGAGAAGAGAAGAGAAGAGAAGAGGGTTTGTCGTGTCATCGGCAGTATCGTCAAAGTCAAGATTGATGCTCAATGTGTTGCAGAGACATGAAAGACATATCGTCATATCTATAACGTGGAGAAACTTGAAACTTGTAGCTTTCAAGTTTCCGGGTTTTCCTGTTTGTTTTATGTTTAGTTTTTAGGATTTTACAGGATCGTTACTGTAGAGAATAAAAATCTAATTATATGAATAAAATTGTCACTGTTGTGTGTGCATTATAATGTATATGCGGCTAATTATCGTCGGTTGGTAGAAAAAAAAAAAACTAAGTATGGGGTGCCGCATGAAGTGACAAAGTCTGAAAATTTATTCGGGAAAATCTCACCGATAAATAATGGGGGTACCCTACGACCCTCGCGTGGCTTGAACGTTGGGAGTAAAGGAAGAAGGGAAGAAGGGAAGGACGGTGTGCTGCCCACCTCCGTCTGCTACCTTCGTCGGCTTCACCATGTCGTACCGCACCGCACCGCACCGCACCGCACCGCATCGTCCACCCATACCCTTAGGTACTTTGCCGACGAATGAATTTGTAAGCTTCGCATCAACCTCCTTCTACGAACGAAGGAACGAAGGAACGAAGGAACACCCTGCGTATATATCTTGCACGTCGCTTACCGTCGAAATTTCAACTAAACCTTAAACAACCGTAGGTAGGTATAAGATAGGTATACACCGTTGGTTGTAAAGCTGCGCAAAGAATGAGAGAAAGAAAAAAAGTTAGAAGAAAAAAAAAAAAAAATGTTTAAAGAAGAAAGTTTTTCTTCAATTTTTTAAATTTTAACAAAATTTATGGAATTCGAATTTTCTATACCGCACACGACTCCCTATTGGTATATACTTCGCGGGATGAATTTGTCTCGATAACACGGTGACACTGATTGATTGAGATTATCGATTGTTATCTTCCTCGCCTTGGCTGCTGCAGCCGAGCTTATCATTCTATCCCTTTCAAAAAATATTTTTCCACGTACGTGAAAATCTGCACTGAAAGTTACGTTTTTTTTTTTTTTTGGTATAGCTACATACGTCTGTATGTGTGTTTGCTTGTATAAAATTCTGTGTAATTTTTATTTATTGATATTTTTTGCTCGTTAGAATTTTTTCAAATATGAAATTAAATTGTTGCGAAATTTTATCTTACGCTTTGTGAAAACGTTTCATGCTTACACTTATACGTTTTAGTAATTTAATGGATTATATCTACATACATACACGTATGAATTTTTGAGCAAAGCTATATCTGCACTGCGGGTTTGAGGACTTACCTTACCTTTACCACCTACGCAAAACAATTACTTATTGTATGAAAAGGCGAACGACTTTTCGTCGAAAACGACGGGTCGCGGTACTTGACACGTAGCCTGCTATATATGTATATACATATATATATATTTATATATGTGTATATGTATGGGGTATTTCATCTCAAATCGGTCATCCGTGAGTATATTTGAATTTTTCATTTGGTTGAATTTTATTTCTCTTTTAGTGAATATTGAAAGCAGCTTCCTTAATTTTTTTTTTCAAATTTTTACCTCAATCCCTTATCATGAGGTATGGATTTTCGAAAAAAATTTTGAAGTTTGTTTTTCAAGAGGATAAAATATTTTCGTTTAGAGTGTACTTTTATTCAAAAATACGTAAAACATTCTAGAAATCACTTGTTTTTTTTTTACAATTTTTGCATCCTTCGATTTAAAAAAAAAAAATTTGAAGCAAACTATATTGTCCATTTGACAAATTTTAAGACCAGTCCGGTAATGGGCAATTGATTCCTTCTGTTGTTATTTTTTATTTATAATTTTCAGATATTACGAAATTTTCTTTTCATCCATAAAATTTGAAAATCACTTCTATTATATTTAATAATTGATTATATTTATTCCAACTATAAAAATTGCATTTCTTAAAGTAAAGTGAAGTGATTTTCAAATGTTATCGATTTACAGAAAATTTGATGAATTGAAAAATTTTTGAAAGCCAAAAAATCAATTAAAAAATAAACAAATATCTTTGCCAAAATCCATATCGATCGTGATAAAAATTTGAAAAAAATTTCACTCGAATGAAAAATGCAAAGGTTAACGTGTTGTCGATTTGCCATGAAATTCCCTGTATATTTGTACAAATATATGTATACACATATATTAAAGTTATGAGTGTTTAAAAAACGGCTCTCGCGAGCTCCAGAACAAACTTTTCAGACGTAACATACCCGGTCATTCATTTTTCTATACACTTTATGGTATATCAACGTTTCTCGCCGTAGGTGTATACGTATTAGGGTATATATACGTCTCGTGTCATGTTTGTTTGCCGTTATACCTACCTACCTACCTGCCTACCTGCTTGCCTACCTGCTCCAGAGATAATTCACTTTTAAAATGCAAGGCAGACGCACTAATAAGTTGAAACCAGTCAATTAACGCCCCGAGACTGGGCGAGAGCTGCTCGTCCTAAGTAAACAGCAAGCACACAGGTGTTTGAACCATAAGACGAGGGGACGCTGACTTCGTGTCTTTCTCACATCTTTGCTTTCGTTATCGTCCACCGTGTTCATGGTTCTCATACACGAAACTTTTTCATATATTTTACCGTCTCTATTATAAGAAAAAATTATTGTCAAATTAATTCCATTGTGTTCATTTTTTCTATTTTTCTTTTTTCTTTATTTTTTATCATTGCATGTATTAAACAATAAATAAAATATATTTACGATTGTAATTATCGTAGAATAATTTATTTTACATATTTAACCGATTCAATGGAATATTAAAAAAAAAAATAAAAAAATATTGATTCTTGTCGGTTGTTAAAACAAAAACAAACAAAAAAAAGTCAGTATAAAAAACGAAAGAAAGGTGAAATATAAAAAAAAATAAATAAATAAAAATTTGAACAAAAACTAAAAAATATTCTGAATATTTTCGTCTTAATGGTTGACCGCGTTAATGGGTTAAACGAATATTTCAATAATTGGATTGAACTTCCGGGCTATGAGCAAGAGAATAGTGACGAGTATTTGCAGGAGCGTTGATCTGGTGGAATAAAACAAAAACGTAAAAAACGAAAAAAAGAATAAAAATAAAAATAAAATAAAATAAAATAGAAAACGAAAAAAATATTAATAAATAAATAGAAAAATAAAAAAAAAAAATAAAAAATAATAATAAATAATAAAAAAATAAAAAGAACATTGAAAAATATTTCCTTTTGAACAAAAATCTGGGAATGAATGCACTGCGTACCTAAACTCGAGGCTCTTCACGGTTCGTTTGCCAATGCATTTCACTAATTTCTTTCGATTTCTTTTTATTTAAAATTTTATTATTATTATTATCATTATTATTAATATTATTATTTTCAGTCAACGTTCGAGTATCCCGAAATTATACGAGTCCATGGCTCTTCTAACATCATGCCTGCGAGGGCACAGTCTGCATATCGAATTACAACGACGCTTTGTTTACACGGATTGAAATGCAGCGCCAGTTTACACGGGAACAAGTTTAATAGCGTCCCTCTCAATCGGATGTTGAATTCCGGGGGTCAAACACGAGCTAAATTCATCGATCAACTCAATTACCTGATTGCTCTTATACCTGATCCATTCCATCCCATTCCATTCCATTCGGGAGTTGAAAATTTTCGCTGACTAGTTATGGCTGTACCTATAACGTACGTTCGTAGTTATCTCCCTCCCTCCCTCCCTCCCTCCCTTTCACCCTCCGTTCGTTAGTTCGTTAATTCACCTGTAACCGGAAGTCCTTCAAGGTTAAAGGTTCTAAATTAAAATCCCTTACCCTTATTCGCTGACTAAACCTATGTAGGAATCGCTTCCTCATACCAACTTCTCTTTCTCTTCCTCTTCCTTCGATCCTTCACTTCGTCCGGGTGTCGATCGTTCGATCTTCGTTTCTCTTCATTATTATACGCGTTTGTCGCTCGCCATTGTCGAGACGAGACGGTGCGTCGTTAGCGAAAATTAATACCCGTTTTTATTTTTATTTTCTTGTGTATGTGTGCAGTTTTTTTTTTTTTTTTTTTTTTTTACTCCCTACTTTTTCTTTATTTTTATTATTTTATTATACACCATCCATCTACCGTTCACATAACATTATACATATATAAGACATACGCTGATTTAAATTTACCTTGCTGCAAAATTAGGATTAGAATTAGAATTATGAAAACAGTTATTATACCTAAGCATAGATGATAAATAATTTAACTGACGTAGGTATGTATATATATATATACATACATTCAGGTGAATGACATTTTCGGTTACGTCAGATTCTCGTTCATGTGGACAGTACAAAAGCTATACACACTCTGACTCATACATGTTATACATGTAACCTGTACTAGCCACTAGGTTCGGGAAAACGGAAATTCCCTGAACGGCAATTGGCAGGAGATGCTCCTTGGGGTCATCATCAGCGTGGACTGGACGTGACTGACTACGTACTGCCACGACGTACGTAACTACTGTAGTTTGTCTCATTCCTTCCACATCCCTATACATATATACCATATGTATGTATCACACACATATATTCATTTTTTATCCAGGTCATCCGATGCCAATAATTATTTATCTATTTTTTTATCTTACTTTTCATAACAAATACATCGATTTCTTGAAAAAAAAAAAAAAAAAAGAAAACATTTTTTTTTTTTGTTTGATAAAAAAATAATTTTTAGAAAATTTTTGTCAAAACAGATATTTGACAAATGAACGAGAAAATAAGATCCGTTATATATACTATTTAATTCGGTATTATCTTGTACCGGAATTGGGAATAGAATATATCTTCGGTATTACAGGAAACGACGTCGCAAGCTCTTCCGAGGCTTCATCATTTCAAGTGATAACAGCGTAGCATAAGAATCCAGCAAGTGATATGAGCTCGGGTAGCGTCAGACGGCGTAAGTGGGAACTGGTAAGTAGCGGGTGCTGGTTCGTGGTCAGACAGACGCGTTGTGCTGCCGAGTAATAGGAGAGCAGGAGCGTTACGGTCGGACCAAATACTTAATCGGAATAGAGTAAACGTTACTCCAGACTCCAGCCTCGTAGCAATGCTTTAGGGTACGATGTGGTTTTGTTGTATAAATCTAAGAATAATTGTATAACCTGTGAAGGACGGTCAATTACACAAGCTAATATCTGCAGGTACAAGATGTTGGTACGAGACCGCAAATTCATCGAGAAAGAAATAGGTGTGGAAAAGTACATCGTGAGGGAGATCAATCGCCGCAAGACTACGATTCTGCAGACGGTATTATAAGTGGATTGCGGTGCGCCGAGATCGTTAGTAGGTAATATAATAATGATAATACCTTATAGCTGTATGTATGTATGTATATATGTATGTATTATAACAGTAGTAGCTTTGTAAATTGACAATGAAGTAATTGTTTAAAAGAGATGCAAAGTGAAACGAGAAAGTAAATGGGAAATAAATCGTAAATTTATTTGATAAAGAAACAAAAAGAATAAGAACGAAGAATAAATTTCATTAGATTGTTTTATTGGTTTGGATTTTAATGGCTGTTACTTGAAATAATTTACTCTACGGCCCTGGGTTTGTTTTGATTTCAAGGTTTGCAGACTTAAGCTTGTATTTCTGAGTCCTGTGATATACCGCTTAGGGTATATTCGTAATCCAATATGATTAGTGAGAACCGTAGTTATAATCCTGAATTTTGATGAGAGTATTAAGACCTTGTTTAAATAAAATAAAAAATAAAAAAAAAAAAAAAATAAAAAATTTCGACTAAAATCAAAACGTTGAAAAATATTAAAATTCTAAAATCATCATTTTCGTATCAATTTAATTCAATGATCATACTTTTCCAAAATTAGAAGCAAAAAACAAAAATTATATTTCCAATACGATTTAGTCTAATGCAAAAAAATTATTCAGAAAATTTAGAATCTTAAAATAAAAAAAGTTCGTTTTAAATATTCAAAATACGTGTGTGTGTGTGTATGTGTGTGTGTATAAAAACCACATGAGACATACGAATATGAAAAAAGTTTGTTATCCAAAAAAAAAAAAAACAAAAAAAAGTATCTCCACAAAAGAAAAGAAAAAAAAGAAAACATAACGTACAGTAAGTATATAAGCAAAAGATATGAATCACCATCGAGTTTACGTTCTGTATTAAATTTCTGAATGAAATTGAGGTGTAGTTATAAACCGATTTCTGGTTGATGTTAGTAAGTAAAGGATGTAGATATGTATAGATAGATGTTATAGGTATAAAAGGTACCTCGTGGTCCATAGCGCGTGATCATCATCGGCGGCGCAGCGGCGGCCTCGCGGCCTCGCGGCATCGCGACGACGGAGCAGGCAAACAGCTTTAAAAGAGAGGCTGTCCGCGCGACCAATCCCTGGTTTGTCGGTGTCCGGCGGGTTTTCTATCCCTCCCTACACGGCCGGTGTATTATCTCGCGCAGGCGCAGGCGCAGTCTGTATTCTCGTTTCTCCTAACGCGCCTAGCGTCGCGGTGATTCCCCCCTTACCACCCCCTTGCCACCGTCCATCCCCTCGATACCCCGCATTTCCCCCCTTCGAACCTCCGCCGATTGCCCCAGCGTCTCCCGCCCCCACGACGCTTTCCCCACTACCATCAACCGCCACATACCCTGCACCCCTCCTCGGGGAAACCCCCGCCCCGCTCCGCGAGTGCAGTGTCGCGTTGAACGTCTCACAGAGCGCGTCGCACGTACGAGAAGTGGCCGCCGCCCGTGTCAGCAGTCGCGTCGCAACCACGTAACCTCGTCTTAGTTTTTAGTAGTCAGTAGTAGAGGAGAGGAAACGCGTCGTTTATTTTAAAATAATTCGTCGCCATCTACCACCCTTCGTCGTCGTCTTCATCGTCGTCGTCGTCGTCGTCGTCGTCGTCGTCGTCGCCGTTGTCGTCGTCGTCGTCGTCGTCGTCGTCGTCGTTGTCGTCGTCGTCGTCGTCGTCGTCACTACCCCCCCTGTTGTCGTCACAGTCATCGTGTCAGACACCCCTTGTCGTTGTCGACTGACTGACTGACTGACCGAACGATCGACACGTTTTTCGGTTAAACTCTCCCCCTAGTCCCCCCACCCCCCCCCAACACCCCCTAACTTTACAACCCCGTTTCATTGGTAAAAACAAAAACAACAAAAAAGAAAAGGAAACGAAACAAAACAACAACAAAAACAACAAAAAAAAAAAAAAAAAAAATACAAACAAACAAATTATTTATCAAATCGTGATGGAGCCCCAAAGTCAGGAGATAGTGGCCAGCGGATCACCCGCCGAGGTGCCGAATGATCCAGGGTACGGAAAACTCGAATAAAATATACTATATAATAACGTTTTATAAAAATTTTCTTTATAGATATATTATTACCGTATACTAATACACTAAACCGGCGGGTTAAATTGATCCATATAATAAATAATGAAAAAGAAAATAAGAATATAAGAAAAACAAAAAAAAAAAAATCAAAAAAATCATGTACCTAGAGAGCAAGAAAAAAAAAAAAAAAAAACGGAAACGAAAAACGACAAATTTACGAAAAACCAGAGAAAAAAAAAATTATATATCTTTAAAAACTATGACCAGTGTGAGCCCTGTATTAAAGATAAAACGAAAAAAAAAAAAAAAAGTTGTGTTCCGTTTTTCCAGTGTTGTATACGTATAGTATATATATATGTATACATATATATATATCTATATATACACACGCACGCACATACCATATATGTATATAACGTAATATAATATATGTATGTATATGTATATGTATATATGTATATGTATACATGTAATACGTTGAGTTTTTTTTTTTTTTTTTTATTTAAAAAAAAATTTTTTTTTTTCTTTTTAAAGTCGTTTTTTTTTTTTTTGGTTATCTCATGGTGTGATTTGTCATTAAAATTAAATTATGGTGTTATGTTGTTTCAACTGCAGTTTATCATTGGACAGTGGTTGTTTTTAATAAATTGCCAAACATAAATTATTAATATATATATATCAATATATATCTATATATATATGAGTTTTATTTCCTATCCAACGTTTAACTTGATGCATTCAATTCGCTCGGTCCAGCCTTTCTCTCTTTCTCTCTCTCTCTCTCTCTTTCTCATTTTTTCTCAATCTCTCTATCTTTTTAACTATTTCGATATACATTTCTCGCTTTTATCATCTACACCCTTATCATCCTTGGGTATATATGTAAAGAAAAAATAGAAACAGAAAAACCCCCGAAAACATACGTCTGTCTGTTTATATATCTCGATACGTGCGTACACGCGTACCTTCATTCTACCTTTGACTACCCTTGCTTTATCTTTTCTCTCTTCCCCCCCCCCCCCTTGCCCCACCTCAATTCCAATCTGATCTCCCTACCCTCGCGCGAGCACGTGTAATGGATGTCCGGCGTCGTAACTGCACGCGTCTTGTCAAATGAACCTCTATGAACGACGTCTCTCAATATGTTTGTTCGTATAAACGTTGTGTTGTACAAATTCTCTCTCTCTTTCTCTTTCTCTTTCTCTTTCTCTTTCTCTTTCTCGCTCTCTTCTCTCTTTCTCTCTCTGTTTTTCCCCTACACCCTCGACCGCATCAAAGAGTCGCGAATTCCACCGGTCGCGCGCGCTTTGGCCTTCGCGCCGCAAGATCGATATTTAAATACCCCCCCACGTGATAAAGTTCGTCTCGCGTTCCCTTACAGAAAACCGCGACAGGGTATATACATTTCCCCTTTCGGTGTGTATATTTCTAATTTTTTGTTTTTTAACAAACGTTCTGAGATTTTGAAAATTTTTCTCTTCTTTTTTTTTCTTTTCTTCTTCTTCTTCTTTTATTTTTTCTTTTCTTTTGTTTTGTTACTTCTATTTACTTTTTCGCATCATCATACTTTCGAGCGAAAATTTACTCCCGAATAGAAACGATTTATGAATTAGCAACAAATGAGAAAATAACAAAAGAAAAAAAATAAATAAATAAATAAATAAATAAATAAGAAAAATAAAAATTAAACGAAAAACGAATTTTTCATTCATTATGGTCTAATTTTTATCCCACACCGACATGTGTATACGTATAAATCTTTGCCGCCCCTAACGTTTTTGCGATTTATATTATAAACGATTGATATTTGAAAACGTAAATTTTTTTAAATAACTACGGAGCTTAATGATCGATTTTTATTTATATATTATTATACGGTATAAATTTAAATATATACATATATATTTATATAATATATACATATTGCTGGTTATAAATAAATAAATAAATAAATACATATATACGAGACGAGAGAGAAGGTTGGACAAAATTGCGTGCGTCAAGGTGATTAAATAAAAATAATTTCAAGTGATTTTATATATTGTATCCGTTATACAAAAAGGAAAAAAAATTCAAAAAAAAAAAAAAACGGTTTGGTTAATTTCAGTTCAATCGTATCGATATCTACGTAAATATTTTTCACCCTATTCGTTAAAGTCAAAATGAAAAATGAAAAATGAAAAATAAATAAATAAAAGTTGTTCAGTTATTATTGAAGTGTGGTGACACCTGGCGAGAGAAAACGGAGATCTTGCGCAGGGGTAGTAAGCCTCTAATAAAAAGGCTTTTACTTCGGCAAATACTACTCACCAACCCCTCCGTCAACGTTTTGGAACCAGAACCATGGTGTGTGTGCTGATGGATTCATCTTTCTTTTCTAGGAAAATGTTCATCGGTGGTCTATCTTGGCAGACCAGTCCAGGTAAGATAAAAAAAATGTTACTTTAAATTAAAAAGATTGATGGAGATATATTCGAATGTTGAAATTTAAAAAATCGAAAAACAAAAACAAGAAAAAAATAAAAATAACAAATTTCAAGTCTAACAATTTTCAAGGGATGATATTCGAACTTTTCCTGCGTCGTACGTTAACGCGCACACCCTTTCCACGTGGGTTTCATATACATATATATGCATTATAGTTATATGTATGCGATATAAAAGCCATTGATATAAATTCAATTGCATATTGTTGCATATCTACTTTTTTCTTTATTTTTTTTTTTAGTTTTTACGTAATTCTTTACACGCGTTTGATGATGTTATTGCCGGTATTGAAAAACTTCAGAGAAAAAAAAAAAAAAAAATGGTATAGTTGAGTAGGTATGTGTATACCTATGTGATAGTTTCGTCCAATATCCGGTTTACCGCGTATTATAGACACACTGGAAGCAGCGTGGCCTGCAGCTCGGGAGCAAAGAGCTATTAAACAACATGAACGGGAGAAACTACGTCGATTACGCGTTCACGTCGTTCTCTGCATGGAGATATATATATACATATATACATATACCTATATATGTATAAACCAATATATACGTATACGTACAATATACATTAGTAAATACATCGTATCGTATACGTAACAACGGTTAATTATTACTCGACAACCGCAAAGATATTATCGTATCGAAGGATAAAACAACAATTAAAACTATACTTGACCACGGACAATTATCAACCCCCATGGTATTTAACCGTTTAATTTTATCTATATATGTATACATATTTCCATAAATTATTATATCCCGTACTTTACGTATTAAACGACCCATGATTTGTTCAAGATTTGACAATTTGATTAAGGAAAATAATTTTTCAAAAATTTTCTTAAAATTATACAACAAATTATATGTATAATAAATATGTATTATTACATTAAGTAGATCTTTCGGTACTTCCGGGCAATAGCTACCAAAGCCTGCGAGGAATGAAATTTATAGAACGGCCTTAGGTGGAATTGGCAATAATTGAATAACGATCAAGAGAATTGCTGCAGCATTCAATTTACGTGATCTTAGTGTATGTATAGTTTCCTCTACGTATCTACCTACTCAACTAGGCAGCGTTCATATACGCGGATATATTAAGGACTCGAGTTGAGTTTGAAAATAGAACACGGAATCTGGCTGGACAGAGGGAGAGAGAGAGAGAGGGCGAGAGGGAGGAAGGGAAAGAGAGAAAAAGAGAAGATAGTCAGTCTGGCTGTCGCTCAAATGTTTTTTTAAATCTTTCATCCTCTCTCCTTCTCTTTTTATATTTCTATCTTTCTCTAACTGCAGTTCTCTTGTGCAATAGCATATAGTGTAACAAAAATAACTTGTATTAATAATTAAATTTAATTTAATATACATATGTTGGTATTAGTGTAATTTTTTTATTTATTACCATACATCATGATGACTATTTTCGTTTAAATTGGACGGTAAATGAAAACGACGGCCTTACGTAGCTGTAGACGTACGAAAAATATGACGTAGGACCTTGCGCCGAGGAGCGTAGAGTGGCGTAGCATATTAGTGTTATTTGTGGCGTTACATAAGTCATTCTCGCGTGGCTTGTTGCACGAGACAGAGATACGGTGAGGTACTTACGTTAGCCAGAAAACCAGAAATATCAACTAAGATATAGAGATATAGAGAGAGAAAGATATAGACAGGATCTAACACTCTTCTATATCTACTCACTGAATAGAGAGGTTATTTATTCGAATCGTTGAGTCTTGCAGTAGGTATGTGTAACGCGGTCTCGATTGCTATAGAAGAAGTAGAAAAAAACACGAAAGAAAAAAAAAAAAAAAATTATCTATTACGTAAACACAATATTTTATTCTGCAAATTTACTTTTTACGTTATTATGATTATCAATAGATTAAATACTTCTTAAAAATATAAAAATTGAAGGATCCCCTTTTAGATCTGAAAATAGTATTTTTCGATACTAGGACGAAAAAGTTGATTCTCGCACGAGTGTGAAGTTTCGCGCCCGAGCGAAACGAGGCTGACAATCACAATCGGACTTTGTTTTTCAACATAACGTACGGAAAGTTGAATTTTGGGCACACGAAGCGGGCGCAAAATCGAACTTTCAGCACTGCGTGTCGAAAAATATTCTATCAAACGAATGGAATAACTATCTTATACTAGTTTTATACGCCGGCACGATATCCACACGAAATGGTGAAACTAACCCTATTATCATACCCGAAAATTGTCTGAAAATTTTCTATAACTGTAGATCATGTATATAGCAGCTATGTAATTAGATACTTTGATTGTAGATGTAGACATATATACCTAGGTATATATGCAATGTAGTTATATGTATAAAACTCTTGAGACTAGATTCGTTACGTGCTAATTATCTGCCAATTATCAATGAGGATCAGAAACTGCAGCATCGAAGTTTCCACTTCATAGATATATATGTATAGTTATATAGCTTTGGGTTGCATAATAGTTGCAAACAAGCGATGTAATGACGTGATGCACACGTTTAATTAAATTATTTGTATTATTAGGGTATGTGTATATCTACGTATTTTTTTAATTTTTTTCATTTACATTTTTTATTCTTAATTTTTATTCTTATACATTTTTTTGATTTTTATAAAAACAATTTTGCAAGATTATATCTTTTTGAATTTATACTCGTTACCGTCGCGTCACGCCGACGGTAGATTGTTAGGTTAGGTATAGATATTATGGATATTGAAATATGAGAAGGCGCGCGCTTTCACCGTGACTTGCAATCGGTGATCCTGTAATACTGCCGGTACGAATTAATCGGTAGAGAAATACTCGAACCGAATTAAAATCGACTAGCTATATTGACATTGTAGGTATTATAAGAAACGTGAGTCTGCGGTTGATTCTTCTTATATTAAGATTTTGCATTTCGGAACTCGTAATTCATATCCATAGAATAATTTTCATATAGTTATTATACTTGTATCTTAATCGAAGAAATAAGAATTATATTTACGTTTATTTATAAATTTTAGCGCGAAAATTAATCAATGAATTATGTTTCTATTGAGACGATTTATTGCGCAGCTCTACTTTAAACGCGATCTATCATCGGTGTGCATATAACGATGATTCTGCACTAGCCCGGAGGCCCGTACGATATCTTTAGAACGAATCGACCAATTGGAATGGTTCTTATGCCGATCGAAAGGGTTTATCAAGACTTAGATCTGATTAGATTTTGGAGTCGATCGGTCGAGTAGTTTCAGAGTTATTTGAGAAATAAAAATTAAAAAACAATTGTTTTTCATGTTTTTAGCGCATAACTCCTAAACTGTTCGTGCGATTTGTCTCAAAACTTGATCAGACTTAGCTCTTGGATAGCCCTTTCGATCGCCGTAAGATTCATCAAAATCGAACGATTGGTTTAAAAGATATTGCACGACAAAAATTTCTCTTTTTCTCGTACGATACCTTTGGAACGAATTAACCGATTTGAATGATTGTTGCGGCGATCGAAAGGGTTCATCAAGACTTAGATCTGATTAGATTTTGGAATCGATCGATCGAGTAGTTTCAAAGTTATTCGAAGAATAGAAATTGAAGAAAAAAAGATTTGTATACGGAAAACTAATTATACTTATAACCTTCTTTAATTTATTATAAACACAATATAGTATCAATTAATTGTAACGTATTTAACACAGCGGGAAGTTTTAGGGTTGTCCCACAGGTCAATCGGTTTCCTGATTTTTTTATCATGTTTTAAATATATAATTTATAGGTAAAGATTCTGCGACGATTCTAGTAGCAGACAAAGACGTTAACGTATTCGCAGTGTCATAGATATGAAACTAATTAACCTGGAACACGTGATTTCATTTCCTGCCACCCTGTAAAGAGAAACCCCTTTTGACTCGGTGTGTATATATATACGTATATCGATATGTATAGACGATACGTCGCCGAGCCGAGACCCTCGTCCCGTGTTTATCTTCTTCTATCGTAAAGGGTGGATATATCTTCTTAACCAAAGGGCGGAGTTCTGCTCCCTCATCATCAAGCCGTCTAATACTTCTTTCGGCAAGCCTTTGCCTACTACCACGGCCATTTGGTAACTCCTTTTATTTCTTGATACACGATAAATCGGCTCTCTTTCCGGTAGAATAGAATATACTTCAATCTAATATATCGAGACTCTGTCTGTTGCAAGGGTGGCGAAACCCGGAGTAAGTAGGTTATAAGTATATAGTAGTTTTTTCGATTTCTTTATTATTTTTTTCGAAAAATTTATATTCTTTCTTTCATTTATAATATTTCACAATTTTTTTATTTCTTCTTATCATTATTATTATTAATCCTATTTACGTTTTATCGATTGATTTTGCAATTTTTACCGATTTCATGTAGTAGGGTATATATACGGGGATTTAGTTCATTTTTCAAATAATCTCTCGGCTAGCGTGGTGTTATCGCGTTATCTACCCGCTTACAGTTCGTGCATGCATGTGGCTATTCGTATATCATAGTTTTAACTTCTAGAATAGCTCGTATCTTAAAAAAAAAAAAAATTTCTACACGGTATTTGATAAGAAAGAAATCAATCGATCGATCAAAAGGCATAAGGTGTCTGTAGCAAGTAATCGGTTGTATGTACATACACATATCTCAGTGTTATAATACATAAGCGTTACCAAAGACACGTAATGATGATTTATCTGTCTATGTATATAGTTGCAAAAAATAAAAAGAAAAAAAAATCTTATACTGATAATGAGAGTTCAGGAGATAATCACCGATTTTTTTTTTGTTTTTTTTTTCTTTTTCATTCAGTTTCACTTCATTATTATTATTATTATTATTATTATTAGTAACGAGTTAGTATATATGTATCGTAATCAATATGAGTTAATATGATGAGTAAAATATATAACGTATTATATATTTGTACTCGTGCATGTATACTGTAAGTGTGATTCGCCGGGTCTCCTGACCTAAGACACGTAAAGATAGCAGCTCGGTTCATTCGATAGAACGTAAGACTCGCTCGATTTCACATTATGCTATTTGTACGAAACTGGTGAATCAATATCTCACCACGATTATATCTATATCTATATACATATAGAGAAATATAAAGTCTCTCGTTTTTATACCAGATCTGTGTTTTATGTTTAGTTTTTTTTCGATTCGTCGTACCGACGACGATTGGACTCGCTATCTGTACAGTTATTCAGGAAACACGTGTTCCACAATTTTTTTTCTTTTTTTTTTTTTGAGTACTGAATGACAACCGGGAATAAATAACAGGAAATAAAAAAAATAAAAAAATCAAAATAAAAAAAAATTTCAATTGCTTCTTCTCACGCATTCATCTGTCGAGATTTCTCTACAACCTCTATACGTGCATATAATGTTATATACAATTATTTTTATTCACATACTCGATCGGTATATATTGGCTATGTAGCTCTACAGTGTTACCAATATCGCCTATAATATGCATACGAACGGGTAACAGGAATATCAAATTTCTATATTAGATAGTTGTATGCATATCTCTATACGCTTGAGCTTGGGAATTCCATACTGTCCGATCACACCATCGTATATATTTTCTTATTCATTGATTTAGATCGAGGTATCTTTCTTCATACATAAAAGGTATCTATATTATTCATTTTTATTAAGTAGATTCGTAAAGTTAACTTGAATTATTTAAAACAAAAAATTTTTAGATAAAAATTTTCAATTTTTTTTTCTTCTATTTTTATAACAACGATTTAAAAAATTCAACGATATAATTTTGCGGACTTGAATTAGGTATACATATATTATATAGTACATACATACGTACATACATACATAAAGATATATATATTTAAAATTTAATGAATATTTGAAATACATACTTGAGACCGTATAAAAATTTCGTACTTTATATAAAATAATTGGATTAGTACCTATATCTATATGTATAATATACCCCAGGGGTGAATAGTGTATGAGTTAAGTTCCTGACCTTCGGTCATTTGAATTCACTTTAGCGAAGCGAAGGGAGAATATACAATTCCTATATGAAATAGAGGAGTTTACGGCACGACACTCGAATTCACGCACGCCTTATTACGTAGGTACCTACATCCGCGTGTTTACAACGTTAATATATACATATACCATACGTATATGTATCTATGTAGAATAGAAATAACAAACACTATGCAGCAACAGAGGTCTGACAACACAAACGCGATCGTATAGGATCCTGATTCTAATTTAGATAGTCCCGCTTAACCACGTGTTGACAATGGTTCTATTTTAGCTATCTCATAGATAACTATCACCGATGATTTGAAAGATATCATTTGTTTATTTATTTTTTTGACTAAAAAAAAAAAAAATTTTTTTTTTTTTTTTGGGATTTTTTATTTTACCTCTGAATTCCGCCAAAAAATCTCGATAACGAAAGTTTACCCAATAATGTTTTTTTATGTTTTATGAAAAACAGATTTGATAGCGAGTAAATTTCACCAGGGTCTGTATATTTTTCTCTTTGTCATTCGTTTCGTTTGGTATATATATCGTATAGTTTCCTCTTGCCCGCACCACACACCGCGGCGATTCAAAGACTTCCGCATGCCTAGGGTGGTCACGCGATGTCGCGTATAATAAGTTTCTATACATAAACGTATATTGAACATATAACGTATAGTAGCACAATACTTATGCACACAGTATACATAAGTATAATAGTCGAAATTGAACTCGCAGGTATACGTATATATATATACCTAATTTCAGTTCCCGGTTTATACTTACAATTCCTCGTTTTATATAAATATATACATATATATATATATATATATATACATATACACATCCCATATCTATATGTATATAGAAATATTATATAAAGAAAATATATATATGTGTATCCATTCGACACGGTATGTCGTCGTGTATAATATACCATATAGTAATAAGGAGAAACGGTAGAACCGTCCAATAAGACGTTAACTATAACTTTGAACAACCCATCCCCCCTCTCACGTACGTGTGTATATATGTATATGTTTACGTATGTATGTATGTAATGTACATACATGTATTTCATATATTATATATGTGTGCGTGTATATTATAGGTAAAGGTATAGCCTTATACATGTATATATATATATATACATTATAGGTATAGCGCGGTAGCCGTGGGTAGCTAATACACGTATCATAAATTCATACGGCACTGAACCAATAAAGCGGCGCTGTTTGCCCGCTACATGTTAAGTAATTAGCCCCTGCCCGGTATCCCCGACAGGAAACTAATGCCGGTGGTAGTGGCCTTAAAAACGGGGTGTAGAACAAAGATTTACGCACCATTAATATTCCATCGTATGTATGTATGTATGTATATATATGTAACATACATTAGTATATATACCTACTAAATATACACATATATTTATATATCTACGTACACAGTTACGAATGAACAAATTCCAATGGAATTCAGACAATTTTTATTTACATCTATGCGTTACCATATATATTTTAACTTCAGTCACTATATCGATCGATAAAATAATATCACATTATAGGTGGTAATATCTACCTACCTTAGTTATAGGTTAAAATTGTTCAAGATGGAAGAATTTTTAACGTTGCTGATGGTAACGA
The DNA here is from genome assembly GCA_963924015.1 of Macrophya annulata. Lineage (NCBI taxonomy): Eukaryota > Metazoa > Arthropoda > Insecta > Hymenoptera > Tenthredinidae > Macrophya > Macrophya annulata. The sequence continues at coordinate 2,546,857 of OZ001262.1, forward strand.
TTTTTTAAAACATTTATCGGTAGCATTTAAAGAGTAAAAAAAATGGTTTCAGTCAAGTTAAAATATTTTTATATAAAAAATTTACAGAATTTTTTGGACCATCTTAATACAAACTTTTTTTGTTGTTGCATAACAAGTCTCAAAAAAAGTTGGACCACCCCAGAATTCATTGAAAAAAAAAGAGTGATTTTTTTATTTTTTTTTTTTTCTGAAACGGAGTATCGAATCGGTGAAATTTTTTAGGCTGGTTTTGTATTTTGCATTTCAAATTTTCGATCGTAATTATATCGACGAATTTAGTCATTATTAGGTACCTGCTTTTCCCTATAGTCTTCGTCAGAGAGATAGAGAGAAAAGAAGACAGACGAGATGTTATGGGGGAAAGGTATAAAGAAGAAAGAATCCTTATTTCGCATCAGTCGACGATCATTTCCAGATCGTTAATTGGTAGACATTCCTTGTGCAAAAACCTCAGCAGCAGATAGAGATCCTTATCTCTAAAACACCCTACAGTTTATTCGCTCTCCACTGAGCCACGAATGATTATATACTTTCTCTCGTTATCGTATAGTGTATTTGTTCTTTTTTTTCATCCCTCATCTTTCTTTCTCTCTCTTCCTTTCCTTTTCGGGATGTCTTCATCGCTTGATAATATGCAATAAGTAGACAGTTTTGGACAACGGGGGTATTTCTTACTAGTAGATACAGTAAGATAGTTGTTATGGTAGTTACATGAAAAAAAATTCATCGTTTTAAAATCGAAATCAAAATAATGTTGATACATGTACATACATACCAACTTTTCCAGACTAAGAAATTCATCAGCTTTATTCAACCGATCCCTTTATTGTTAGGCTGGGGGGTTATGGACCAGGGAAAATTACTCCAAAGTCCAAACTCTAGTTACTCTTTCTTTCTTTCGCAATAGATATATGTATATAGTATTCTCGAAACAAATTCTGCCATCGCCTCGTCTTGAGCTCGCGGGTCTTTTATTGTCTTTTTAACCAACCCTCTCTTTCTTTATCTCTTTTTCTATTTTTCTCCTTCGTCCACTTTCGTCTTATTTCCCTTTGTCTCTTGCCCATTCTATCCCTCTCGGTTAAGCTACCCGGTGCACGGCCAACGGTATAGTCTTGAGGACTTTTTGCCTTCTTCCTGTACAGTCGGTCCAGAAAATGAAGATTTATTATTATATATATCTTAGTTGAAATTCTCATTTAACTATACCTACATTAGAGGGTGATCCAAAAATAGAACTTTCCAGTTTTAGTAACGCTACGACCTCATTAATACCAACCGCCAAAAAATAGAGGTAAACTCTTTTAAAAACGTCCAAGTCACTTTATCATTAATTTTTTAAAACCAAGCCCATCTGCAGCATTTTTTAAATTCTAAAATTTCTCAAAATTTTAATAAAAATTCATATTCTTTTAAAAACAAAAACAGTTTTTTTTCAAACCTTTTGGCAATGATCGTTTACAGTCGATCTTAAAATTAGTCTATCCTTCAATTCCAAAGTATTAATTTATTCTCTCTAAAGGGAGAATATCGAAACGAATAAATGACATATAGGCTCGTTTTGTGTTTTGGAGTTATAGGAAAGACCAGTAAATTTTTCTTTTTATTTCTGGAATTCTTGTAGTAAATTTAAAAATATATACCGACGATTATATTGTTACGATTGGTGTTATGGTTGCGTGGTAATTCCTTGGCATCTGGTTGACCGCATCGGCCCTTGGCCCCTCGGTTCTCCGTCAGCAGGGTTCTTCTCCCCGAGGCACGGGTCGGAGCTACGGACCATCTCCTCCCGACACTTGTTGAGTAAATCCCCTCAGTCCGTGACACACGCGCGAACCAAGATTCCTCTTCTTGTTCTTCTTCTTCTTCTTCTCCTTCTCCTCTTCTTCTTCTTCTTCATCTCTTTCTTGCTTCCTCGTTTTCTCTTCTCCTCACATTCCCACACGTCTACATAAATTTCTGTACGTTGTGGTGGTTAATAAAAGCATACAAAAATACACGCCGCCCACGCATCCAACAATAGATTTTACGCGAGGATGCCACGCGACCACGTTAGTCGACGGGGGAGAGCCATGAGGTTCAAAATTAAACTCAAAATATGTCTCAGAATAAGAATAAAAAGGAGAAGGAACCGAGAGTCGATAGTCGATAGTTTCGATGCATTAAGAATAATATAAAATAAAAATTTTTAAATACCTTAGATTAGATATGAAAATTGGGTCATGGCAAATACGGAAATGATTGATCGACGCGATCAATAACGAGTTCAATTTTATTGTTTTGGATTAGAAAAAAAGAAAAATAAAAAGGAAAAACATATCGAAAGCTTGACCTTACTGTGTAGAGTTTTGATTTTTGAAAAATCTTTAATACAGCATGAATATAGATAAGTCGATATTTTTTATTTTTATAGAGAAGTTTATAGTCGATGTGACGACATCGTGTACCGTAACTTAGTTAATATGGAAACGCCGTTCAGTCCACATCCACATTACCTAAAAATATATATATACGCGGGTGTTAGTCGTTATCCTCGAGATTTTCGTAAGCTATCGTAAAACCATCTCACTCAATCTCTCTGACTCTTTATTCTTCTCTCTCTCTCTCTTTCTCTCTCTTTCTGTCTCTCTTACTCTCTTTTTTTCTCTCTCTCTAGTCGCGGTTACTTCACTCGAACCGAATCTTTTCTCGTATAAATGAGAACCGAGTAGGTATGTAGGTACTAGGAATTCACTCAATTATCGGAAGTGCTTTATTTTATCGAGAATCCCGAAGTCTCTCATCGTCTACACTATAACAACACACACATATAGACGGTACAGTTTAAACCTCTGTACAGTACGATCTACTTATACAAAAAAAAAAATAAAAATAAAAAAATTACCATGAATAAGAAAACATTAAATTTTTAAATTAATCTCTAACCAAATGCTTCTAACTCTTTTCTAAACTACAGTAGGACCCTCTAGTTCTCGCCTTCCCCCTCCTTAATAATCCGCTAGTACCTATTATGCCCGATGCATCATCCTCCCGTCAAACGCATTTGCTTTTGGCTTACTAACTGAGTCGGTATGGGAAACCTACTAGGCAAGGCAATGCGTCGTGAATCAGTACCCACATTTACCTAGATAAACGTATACCTATATACACATATCTCTGTATGTAGATATATATACGGATAAATACATGAATTCGCATATAGTACTCTGTACTATACGAGACAACATGTGTATGTGTGTATCCGTGCCTGGCGAACTGGCAGAGAGATGGAAAGGGGGATGGAGATCGGGGTACGGCAATGGGGATGAGGATGAGCTGGTGCAGAGAGAGAGAGAGAGAGAGAGAGAGAGAGAGAAGGAGAGAGAAAGAGAAAGAGAGGGCACAGGGATAGGCGCATGTGTAAGCGACGTGTTAATGACATTACGTAATACTGAGCGAGCCAATCAATATGACGGACACTGTGCACACTGCATAGTGATCACACCTCGGTGCATAGCCGCGTATACTATATGGGTTTACAAACACGCGTGATCGTGGTGGATGAGAGAACGTGCGTGAATACCTCGCCCGGTTATTGCCACGTTTACAATAGCTGTGTGTGTCTCTTTATACAGTAGGTAGCCTAGCTAGCTCGATGGTCATAGATACCTATAACATACCTAATACACATTGAACGTGCGGAGTCATCGCTATATGGTCATACTGGTGTCTATAATTCTCTTTTCGCGGATGTTATGACCGCTGGTATACCTCGGACCTTTTAATTAACGCCAACCAAAAGGGGGATTTGAAATTATTTCAATTTTCATTCGATCGATTTTTCACCCTACGTTTTATCTTCAACGATACAAACGTTCTTCGTTTATCAGACGCTGAAACCACTCTCTTTATCGTTTTTTCTTTTATCTCTTCTTCTTATTCTTCTTCGCTGTAAAACTTCAAAGCATTTATTTTCTATTTTATTTTTTTTTTTTTTTTGTTTTTTTTTTTTTTACTACAAATTTAAGCATCTGCATCTACAACATATATTTATAGAGTTTTCGTTTTTCTACTTATTCGAATTCTTGGTCTTGGTCCAGCGATATTTTCCTAAGAATCTAGCAATACAACCACTCGATTAAACAGTCTGGATATAAATCGACGAACAAGGCATAGAACTACAAACAAGATACCCAGAAGAGTAATGGACCATTGTTTACCTGAAATCTAACCTAACCCTACTTAATTTTACCTGAAATTAGATTTATAGATTTATACAATCGATTTATAAATTTTCATCGATAAATTTTGCAAATCATTAGTTTCTTTCGTATTTAATAAAAAATTATTATGTGTACTTTAAATTTGTACATCTGCAATTTGGGGAAGATTTAGAAGACTCTCAATAAAAGAAAAAAAAAAAAAAAAAAAAGATAGTGTAGTCTAATAAATTGAGTGTGAAAAAAAAATTTTATTCTTCGCTTTCTCTCCTTCATCTGTATTTATCTGGCAAAGAGCAACGGTTGTTTCAACCAATTATTAATATTAACGACTTATTTTAGTAGGTAGAAATGCGGTGTGAAAATCCGTGAAATAGGCTTACTTTTTCGTTCAACCGAAGAAATTCTTCTCATATATACGTGAGATATAAGAGCTTTTTATTTCTGCGTTAAATATCAGCTCTAATTCGGTTCTGGACGTTTTAAAAGCCGTAATGTTTTCTCAACGGTGTATATAAATATATATACATATACATTATATATATGTACTTGTATATTATATGTAAGAACAGATGTCGTAGCGGTTGAGACGGAGATATACGTATACGAAGTTAGGTGTAGGTACGTAACTAAATCGCATCTCGTAATTTACAACTTACAACCAGAATAAGACAAGACACGGTTCTCTTAGACCTCGGGTAAGAATCTCTTTGCATAAAAACGTCTAATTAGAAACGTTGGGACATTCATTTTTCCCTCCCTAGAGGGTAAAAGAACTTTAAACTTGACTCGAGTCTCGCCCTGCGTATCCTTTAATTCCCTACTGCAGTTTTCTCTGATTTAGAAGAGACTTGAAACTACAATTTAAGCGAGCTTCAGGGTCTGACTATACTCCCTCAAGCAACGTACCTACCGTATATCTATAACTTGAAAATAATAGACAAAAAAAAGGAACTACAGTAATCAATAATCCTAAAATTTTGTACATTAGTTGATTCTTGTAGTCCCGTTTTTTTGACGTAAAATTATATTCCTATTTTTTCTTTTTTTTTTTTTTTTTTGACAAGGTTTTTCGCGTAAATGTATATATAGCTATAGTATGATATCGTCTAGGGTTTGTTATTACTTTGGGTGAGTCCGCGAGGGTACCGACGACGACGTAACCCGAGACTCTACTCCCTTGGCAGATTTTTTTTCTTTTTCTTTTTCTTCGGGCAGGCAACAAAGCGGAGGATGAGAAAGAGATGGAAAGGTCCCAAAGAAGGGGGTTTAACGGGGGATCGGAGATTGGAGTATGGGATGGTGGTGGTGATGGGGGGGAGGGGGAGGGATGTATGTACGCGTAACGTAATAGTAGGGCAAATATTCCTGCTATCCTGACTTCTACCCGCTTTTACCCCACCGCCCCAACCAGATACCGTGACTTGTTTACCATAGTGAGATATTGCAAGCAACCGCTCTCACACAACCCTCTTATTCCTCAGCCTCTCGAAAGATCGATAGGACTACTTCTCTCTTACTCCGCTTCTTTTTCTCATCCCTGATCCATACGCGTCCATGTGAGGATTTTAAGGATTTTATTTTGTAAACTAGTTAAAAAAATAAATAAATAAAAGCACATAGGTGTACAGATTTATGTAACAATATATATACCTATTATATATTGTCACGTCAGATTTTCAAACTTTAAGCAATTATATTTCTACACACGTGGTTTTCAACTGTAGACTATAGTTTCTATTTTATCATTATTTATAAAGTATTACGAACTTGGTATACGCTGTAAGTTTAACCTCAACATTCTTTCTACATAATTATAGTATAATAATAAAGAACTATAAGAAACTGCAAAAACTTGGAATTATAACAAAGTTGAAGATTGTCAATTCTATAACGAACTTTATATCGTATAGACTTTTATTATACTTTGACATTTAAGTAAGGTATAATATGTTTAAATATATCGTTTATTAGAATACACCTATACGTTTTTTATTTCTTCATAATACTTGAAAATGTATTTTTTTTTTTTCAAAAATAAAAAATTCCTTCTTCACTTTCAGTATATATTATATGTTACATCATTTCCGAATATGAAGACACAATCCAGTCGTCTTTAAAATTTATTGAAGATTTTTGAACCGTGGTTTTGTTTGTTTTTTTTTTTTTTTTCTGAAAATGTTAATCCCGATTTTATGCAAGTGTAATTTTTATTTTTTCTACTGACACTTTAAAGAAACTCGTTCATGTCTCATCCATCCATGTATATTATATGTACATACCATATGTACAAACATATATTTAAACCTGGTTGGGGGTTTCTGTGTGCAATTCTTAAGGAAAATACCTCCGCAACCATCAAGTCCACACAAACAGAAATACAAACGTAAACGCAAACAAACAAGCATACATATACATACATGTATAGACATGCATGTATATATGTATACGTACACACGTACATACATACATTTATGTAGAGATGCGGGGAATTCCGAGCGAATGGAGTTTGGTTTACGGTAGAGACAAAGCAACCTTCCTCTTTAGGCTCCAAGCTCCCCTACAGCTGCACAAGTTCCATTCCCCGTTACAACTACACCAACCTATACCTTATATCTACCCACCTACCTACTACTACAACGTTTAGTTTAGTTTGGTTAAGTTAGGTCAGGCTAGGCAGTCAGTGGGCAGAGTTACATGCTCGAGCTGGTTTACCGCGTTAGGTGTATTACCGATTGACACGATAACGAGTATTATGTAATAGGATTAATTTGTTGATAGGAATATACCTCGTTCAAACGTTATAGACTTCAATCTATACCCTATATATCGAAGTCCCTTAGAAAACGGGTTTTTTTTTTTTTTTTTTTTTTTAAATGAATAATTACATCCTCGTAGAAAATATTATCACATTTTTTTTTTTTATCTTGTTACGAGTGAGTGAGTGCGTTAATCATCGTATGATTATGAACGTAATAGATAAATTTAATCCTCTTCGCATACATTATCATATAAGTGAATACATATAGGTATTATATATATATAGGCGTTAAGTATTTATTTAATTAAAAAAGTTATTCAAATGATTACGGAAAAAAAAAAAAAAAAATAAAAAATAAACAAAACCGGTTAAAAGTTATTTTTGATTATTATATTATTAATCTTTATTGATTATCATGGGATTTTACAATTCTTTAATAATAATTTTTTAATCACGGTGATTAATAATATTTCCGGTGTAATTACTGTTCGTCAAAATCACTCTCGAACCCTTTTCCCCCCTATTTCTCCCTTCCCACTCCGTTTTGTCAGAGTATATATCTGTTCGGATAAATGACAGGCAAGGTCTTTAATGTCCGGTTTGGGATAATGAAATATTCATTGATTTATTATCTCGAGAAATATACTAGGTATCGAATTTTTATCGGTTAATTTTTATTAGCGAACTCGTTGATTGGATCATCGATCGTATAATTTGTTTTTATTTTATTTTAATTTTTCTTTACTTAACGATTTTTGTAATGAACGGTTATTTACTAATTTATACTATAACGTGTTTAACGAAATTTTGTTATTTTTTTGTTTTTTATTTTTTTTTTATTTTTTGTTAAATATTTACTGCAAAACGCGTGGGTGTGTGCCTATGGTACAATGTGGACCGTAGAAGGTCCGGTAAACCACGAAACGCGTCATGAACGCCGGGAGCGTACCTTGACCACATAGACTGACGTAAATCATCGTTAATGTATTTATATGCTAAATCTACGCCCGTATTTTCGGGTTACGGATTTAAAAACTCCGTTTTTTTTATGAACTTTCAACTGTTTGCTCACGGCCCGGATTAAGCTCGGGGCTTGTACCAATTCAACAACGATGAGCCCGGACGAGTGTAGGTATAGGTTAGGTTATACCCTCCCCGAATTCATTCAGATTCGGTATATACCTATGTACACGTATATACATAGGTATATAAATACAAAAAATAAAAACAAAAATCAACAAAATTTAAAATATAAAAAAAAAAATTTTATTTTATTTTGTTATCGAGGTAAAAACTCGTAGGTAAAAATCTTGAGATATAATCGTTTTTTTTTTTTTTAGTACCTATAATTAAAAAAAAAAAAAAAAAAAGAAAAAAAAAAGCGTTATTCTGTGATAACTTGAAGCTCGCGTGGCGTTCGTGCAGTCATAGTCTCTAGATTTGGCCTCTGCCAGTGAGAAGAGTAAAGTAGAGAGGACGAGAGGGAATTAAGGGGGGAAAAAAAGAACGTTTGAAGATAGTCTCTATTAGTGTCAGAAACTGGTGGTTGAAGGTGCGATTCATACGTTGAATTCACGCGGTTCTTATCGCATTACGTATATATATACGTATATACTTAACACATATATAAACGTGAATATACATACACGTATACATATTTTAACATGCGCGTGCTACGTGCGACATTAATTACATCTGATTATCAGTGACTCGAGTTGCTATATATATATATATATATATACGTACTATAAACTATACAGGCTATAAACCGCATTATACTCATTGTGTCAACACTGTTCGGATATTACATACGCTATTTATACATATACCTATATCCCTAACTTACATTAATTACTATTTTTACACACAGAGTATACTCATCTTTAGTCTTCCGATACGATCATACTCAGATAAGAAATTCGTTAACTATACGAGTCTCTGACCAGTCACGACAAAAAAACAAAAAACAAAAAAAAATCGTGAACCGATTTGTTCTTCCATAAAAATTTAATAACAGGGATGAATTCAACCGTAAATAAAATACATTCGAAAGAGGAATAAGTTCGAAATAAGAAGAAAGAATATGTTTTTTTTTTTTTTTTGTTTTTTTTTTTAACTGATTTCAATTATTTAAAAAAATTAAAAAAATTTTTTTTTTTAACAATTTCTGCGACCTTCTTAACCATAATTCTTATTATTATTATATGTTGGAAATCTGGTTGTTTTTATATAACTCCAAAGATTTCATCATCTGTTTAAATCGTTGTGACCGCAGTTCCGCAAGGTGATACGTCCGCGAAACACGAACCGTCCATTGTCCTAGTCGAGTTGGCTTGACAGTTGAAATTATTTCTATCGATGAACTGACTGCCTACACAACGACAATCATAAAACAGCTGTTGGTCGCTAGATATTATGTACATGTATATATATATATATATATACCTGTAGGTACCTATACAAATCCGGGAATGAGATCCGGTGAACGGAAGTTGTAGCCTACGCCATACCCGTGTAATCTACATAGGCATAGATATACAGGTATAATAATAATAATAATAATAATAATAATAATAATAATAATGATAATGATAATGATAATGATACACAGAGAGGGTATTACGTACGTAGGCACGTAGACTGGCTGATACTTATACTAGACGCGAGAGATCCTAGATAGGCTTGTCTAATTTCAAAACGAATTACCATTTTAACCCACTTAACGATCCCTAGGATCTAAGAAACTTGGGGTGGCATGGCACATTGTATTCAAATTTAACCGCGAGTTTTAAGAATCGGGTATGTATGTATACTGATATTGGTGTTGTTATAGGGAGGTGCAGAGGTTTCAATCAACGTTAAAGAAGCTATTTAAGAGAAACGACAATTTTGGTTTTCACTTTTTTTTATTTTTTTACCATCGTAGTTTATTGGAACCGTTGAAAGTAATTGACGGTTATAAAAGTAACAAGATCACAGTTTACTCTTTAAAAAAAAAAAAAAAAAATAAAAAAAATAAATAAATTTCTACTTTTCGACTCGGATATTTGGATATATTTATTTAAATATATGCTAATACCAAATTCTTAGGTATAGTTTAGGTAAAATCCCTTTGGCCCATGCGTGACCTTGGTATCGTTTAAGAGGAGACTGAGAAACTTTACTATATATATCCGCAACAGCCTGGGGTAGTAAAATAGCGATGTATCCCTACACGCATACCTGGGGTAATTCCAATCGACCGTTTCGTCGACGTAGGGATCTTTGGTTTCGTCAGGTTGACGTTCGGGGGCGTCGTCGTACTCGGCGACAACTACGGAGGTCGTGGGTGTCGCGGGTGGCCTACGTAGGTGGCAGCGGGCGCGCGGGTTTCCAGTTCGACCCCGTGAACGGGGGTGCAGAGAGCTAGAGGTTAGGTAAGGGGGGTAGAGGAGTTGAGGACGAGGATGAGGATGAGGATGAGGGCGAGGGCGAGGGCGAGGGCGAGGATGAGGGTTGGGTTCGCCGGCTCACCGCTATTGATTTTTCCCGCCAGACTCGCGGCCTCTCTCTCCCACGTGGCGGGAGTATGATAGTTTCCTCTTTCTTCTGGCCGCACTGGCTCTCTATCCATCTCTCTTAAATTTTATCTTTCTCTCTCTCTCTCTCTCGCTCTTCACCACTTGGACCCGGAAATAGCCGTCTTGCTCCCGCTCTTTCTCTTTCTCTTTCTCTCTCTCTCTCTCTCTCGCTCTCTATTTTCCTCGTTCTTTCTCTTTCTCTCTTTTTCCTTCTCGCAGTCGAGTTGCGTTGCGTCGTCGGTTATACCTACCCCTAGCTTTGCAGCCAACGGGTTTGGGTCTACTAATGCCAGTTTCTTACAGGCTAGATATATTTCTATATATCATATACACACACACGTATATCTATATACATGATAATATAAATTAGGGTGGAGAACGGATTTTTCCACCCTTGAAAAAAACAAAAAAAAAAAAAAAGAACAAATTCGTTTTATTTTTGCCAATTTTTTTTTTTTTTTTCTTACTTTGTGTTGGAGGCTGAAAAAATTCGAGGAAAATTAGTTGAGGGTTGTAAGTTCGTTTCCCGCGGATTTTCATTATAATAGATAAAAATTATTGTTATTAATATTATTATTATTATTATTACACCGTAAGATAGCGAAATTAGAAATTAAAAAAAAAAAAATAAATAAATAAAAACGTAAAAAATCAAAAGCAAAAATAAATTTTTTTCATATTGTATAACTGGACAATCTGCGCAGGACTAGGAAATTAGTAAAGCTGTTGGCTGTAGTAGGTATGGGGGGGTAGAATAACGGGCAGCTTTGACGCCAAGGGGCAAGTAACGATCAGCTTAACGCGAGAGGAGAACAGATTTTCGTCAGCTATTACCTATCTACAAATTCGCGTTTTGCTAAAGGTTTATTTTAGACGTTATAAGATTCTCAACGGGATTCGAGTCTATTTTAAGAATATTTTCGCTACCGCCGAAAGTTGGGAAATGAATGAAAATGGGTTTGGCACGCTTTATACCGAATGAGATACGTCGACGCGACGGAGAGCCAAATGTGTAATAACCTTAGGCCACCACAAGCCTCTTATCGTTCTCTCTTATTCTCTCTTATACCGGGAATAGGGAGAAAAAAAAAAAAAACTAAAGAGAAGAGGAAGAGGAGGAGAAAAAAATAAGATGTAAATTTGCCGGAATTAAATGATAGCGTGAATCATGAGCAACGAACGACGATAAAAAAGGCATTTTTTTTTTTTTGTTTTTTGTTTTCTTTCTTTTTCGTGTTTTGTTTTGTTTTTTTTTTTGTTTTTTTTTTTCCCTTTTCTTTTCATTTTCTTCTTCTTTTTTTTCCAATTTACTCAAGGCATTTCTTTCCTACTTGTTGGTCGACGTTTTTTCGATCCAACTGTTGCTTCGCTTATCGTGATTATCGACTGATAGTTATTACTAGACTAGAGAGCTTGCTCTGGGGCCCGTTGGAATTCGCCAGTATAGTTTCGATAGAGAAAAAGAAGAATAAGAAAACAAAAAACAAAAATAAATATATAAAAAATAAAAAAGGAAGTAGAAGTAGACGATGGAAAAGAGGAAAAAGAGGATCATGAAGATAGAAAAAGAGTCTCCTATATTATGGCCCAGTTAAATTTTATACTCTTCTGTTGTGGAAACCTGAAAGAACGGAGTAGGTAGGTAACTCGGAAAACTCCCGGAGGCTAATAAAAAGGCGATGAGATGATGACAAACTTTTCTAATCGTTGCCGATTACTAATAGCTTCTGTTTATAATCTCCCTTGCCGGTCTTAATATCAGGAAAAAATTTATATTGTCATATTTGAGATAATATTTTTTTCTACAAATTTAAGATTCTTTATTTATTTCTTAAAATTATTTTCCTCAATTTTTTCAGATCATCCCTTGGCTGATAAATAATCCGAAACCGTAGCGAAATTATTCGTTTTCTAATGTTTTTTTTTTTTTTTCATTTCTATTTTATTTATTATTATTATTATTATTATTATTTTTTTTTTTTTTGTGTAAATCCAAAATCGATGTGAAAAATTTTGAACAATTTTTTGTGTTTTTATTTATTTATTTTTTGTTTTTTATACAACTGTAAATACACGATATATCGTATATAGCGCGATTCGTTTCATCGGATGAAAATCCATGCGGGTTTTCATTCTAAATTTGAATTTTTTCCGATACGGGGAAACGTTTTCGAAAAATGAATTCAAACTAATTATTCTGAATGTATCCTACCCCTCGCTCCTACCTTCCTAACTCGCTCGCTCGAACACCTATACGAATTAAACGCGTTAACAATTAAACCGGTCGGTTCGCAAACTGCACAGTGCAGTACGTACGGAGCGATAATATGTAACCAATAAAAAAAAAAAATAACAAAAAATTATAAATATAAAAAAATAAAGTATAACGTTTCGTTTTTCCAGATCGAAAAACGCGTTAGCATTGTTTTTTATATAATTATAAATTTTCACTCGTTGCTATATAATAGGTATGTAAAAAATAGAATTTTTTTTTTTCTTTCTACTTCCTACTTTTTTGCTTTACTTTCTTTTAGATCGCAATTCTGATTGAACAAATAATTTTCACAATTTTACCGGATTTTTTAATATTAGATAGATATATTTTCTTTTATTTCATTTTATATACTCTAGATCTATAATGTAGGTATATATATATATGTATATATAACGCACTTTATAATATACTCAATTCACGACTAAATTCTACGCTCTTTTATTTCGTTTTTTTTTTTTTCTTTTTCTTTTTCTTTTCTTTTCTTCTTTACTTTTATTATCATTATTATCATATAGAATATCGCTTATAGTCTGGCTATTGCTTATTGTAGTCCTTGAGATTCGATTCAATTCAATTCAATTCGTTCCAAGAACCATTCCTTGGCTTTCTAACAATGAAACCGAAACATTCACTGAGTAGGTACCTACATACATATAGTATTATACATACCTACAAAAATGTCCGGAATGAATTTTTTTTTCACCGTCACAAAATACTTTTTTTTCTTTTTTTTTCTTTCATTCAGTTTTTTGATTTGTTGTTTTTTTTTTTTTCACATATTATCCGATCATTTTGTCGAATAAAACTACTCGAATTTAACAAAAATAATAACAACTAATGGAAAGGAAAAAAGAAAGAAATAAAAATTGTGAAAAATTTTCTGCCGTCAATAAATTCACAAAAATCAACACGTTATCAATTTTTTTACAATTCGAGTGACGCTATTAGATGCGTACATAGGTATATATATATATATATATATATATATATATACATATATATGTTTCGTATATAACCAGGTTCAGGTGCCTTTATACCCAGCACTGCATGCGATGTATGAACGTATACGTATGTATGTATGTACATACATTCGTATATATAATATATACTTTTATATAACTGAATATATATGTACATAGACATACATAGATTGTACACTCGAGGTATATACATATATACATACATATGTATAGATACAGGTATAGGTATATACACAAATATTAGCGTAGGTATAAATCTGAAACGTACGAGGGGGCAGTATCTACTGCAGTAGTAGTGGTCAAAAGCTGATCAAACAATTCCCGGCTAGCTGTGGCGTGTGAATTAAAAATGCATTTCGTAGAGACCATATCACTCGAACATTATATCTATATGTATACATATACATATACATATATATGTATATATGTATATATACCTATATATATATCCCTTTATAACTGTACGATATGTTCTGTGCTAGCTCGACGATTCGTCTCTATTAATACCAATTTACGTATAAATATAGGTATATACATAGGTATATACATATATACGGGTTAATATATTTAGATTTAGGTATAAATTACTATTTAAAAATTTTTTGTGATAATTGTTCGAATTTTCTGTATAGAGAAAAAGAGAGACAGAGAGAGAGAGCGAGAGAGAAAAGATCTAAGCAGGAAGTAGAAATGACGGGATTAGGTTGAAGTTTCGAATTTTCGAAATTCGGAACGGTAAAAATTCCAAATTTTAATATTAGGTAGATATACTGAGTCACAGTTTTTAGATAATAGGATATTTCTCCGAAATTTTGTATATTCGATGTTCAAAAATATTAAGTAAGACGATCCCGAAAGTTCAAAATTTTGCAAGCTTGAAATGTGATCGGCCAAAATTTCGAAACTTAAAATTCACGCACAGAGAGTATCGTGCTCTATATATTAAATTTTTGGAATTTTGAACTTTCTGAGTTTTTACCTTTGTAATTTGTGATTTTAACCGTCACGGGCTTTTTAAATTCGTAACTTCAATCTGGCCAGTACCGAAATCGCGCTGTATAAAATAAAGTCATTACTTTCGGGAATTCAATAATTGAATAATTTTTTTTTCCGTATTCTATGCTCATTTCAGTTTCTTCTTATTAATTCAAGGTATTCCATGTACCTATATATATATATATATATATATATTTATTTTAACGATATTGACGACTGTCAAAAATTGTTTTTTATTATTTGATTTTTTCTTGTATTTTTCTTTTTCTTTTTGTGATAATAATTCTATCCGTTGAGAGAAGCTTTCTAATCAACGAGACGACGTGTAGGTAGGTAGGTAGGTAGGTAGGTAGACGTAATTCACTGGCAAGCATTGAGAGTTACTACTTTTCACTCCTCCACGTCGACGACTATAGCCTAGCTATACCACCAGTCGGATTCAGAGACTGTCTTAGTTTGTAGAAATGCGAGTTTTATCCGCATTCGGCGTCCTAGTTAATCCAAGAAATGAAAAGAGGAAGTAAAATAGAAGAAAAAAAAAAGAGAAAAACAGAAAAGAAAAGCTTATATCGACCTGTGAGTTTTAAGGGTTGGTATACCTACGACCTGAAACCCGAGACGTAATTAAAATTAAAATCATCTTATAGCGATATAAGCACGAGCGCAGTAGTTACCCTTAATTCATATATTATACCTATATTAGTAGAGGTTACGTCGTATATACATATGTATACATGATCGATATCTCAAATTATATAAAATTATATAAACGCGTATAAGACAAAAATTTATTCATAATCGGGAAATCGATTTAAATACTATTACTATATATCTATACCTAATACATCCTATTAAGGTGGCTATCTACTGTATATGTATTCATATGTATATAGATATACATATATACATATATATATATACGTTGATGTATAAATTCGCCAAGGGTTGCGGCGCGGACCTACGACAATATTATACAACTCGATACACACACACACACACACACACATATAGCAGACGATCAATCCGGATATATACATACATATATATATACCAGACATTGGATCTATATTTTCGTTCTCGAATCTATAGAGAAGGTTTCGTATAACGATTGACTTTTCAAAGCCGATATAATACCAAACGACCAGAGTGGCGAGCTAGCGAAATAAAGTGAGAGAATCAATCGAACGTCCGAGGTTGAACGATCCTCTAATCTCGTCGCGGCGACTCTACTGTTTCCTTGGAATTTTCTCTAAGGAAAGAAGAGGGGTGCGGGAGGGAGGAGGGAGGAGGGAGGGAGTTTTTCCAAGGGAAAAAGAAAATACTAGGGATAGAAAGAAAGAGAGAGAGAGAGAGAGAGAGTAGAGAAGAGGAAAGAGAGGTTCATACCTACCTACCTACCTACCTACCTACCTACCTACGTGTTGAGAGAAAAAGTATCTGTCCAACCAGCGTGGATAGTGTGGCCTTTAGATTAGATGGTACAACGGCGATACAGAGTGATATAGAAAACGAGATATCGAACGGCCTCGATATATTCACCTCTCCATATCCACCCGCCACCTTCTCCTCCTCCTTCTCTATACCTCCACCTCCCTATCTGTACGTTATCGAACATCGAACGCCTAGGTATTGTCTCGAATGGGATAGGAGGTCAGTGATCCCGGCTGCGGGGGATTTTAGAGATCCCGAGGTGCTCGAGAGTGTTCGAGTGTTATCCGGCTCGGTACTGAGAGACTCGTGACTCAAAATTTCTAAAGAGGTAACTTGAAACCTAAAAAAAAAAAAAAAAAGAAAAAAACAATGAAGAATCAAACTAAAAAAAAAAAAAAAAAAAATTAAGAATTGAATTATTCCGTGAATCGAAATTATACAAAAATTGATAAAAAAAAAAATTATAAAAATAACAAAAAATATATATACACATCTTATGTGTTGTATAAATATATGTATTAAAATATAAATTGTATACCTATACGTATATAGTGTACGGGGTCGTTTTCTGAAGATATATGATATATGTATATATAATAAACCAACCCTCTGCATCGTCTACTCCGGCGTCGGATAATTGTCCATCTGTCTCACGCACCTCCTACCGACGACCCTCGCTTACCGTCTAGACTAATGGGCTTTAAAAAGTAGTCGTTGTCGCTCGAGAGACATCCAGAGGAACAGGAGGTGCAGCTCGACTCCATGGACCAATCCGCATTTTCTCTCTTTATCTTGCTCTCTCTCTTTCTATATCTTTTTCGATCTCTATGTATTTTACACGGTAATATTACTTATATATACACAGAGGAATGAAAAAAAAAAAAAAAAAATTATAGCGTAACTTTTATCGACGGTAAATGGGTCGGTAAACGATAATAATAATAACAATAATAATAATAATAATATGTGATAGGTATAATATAAGGTATATACAGAAGAAAGTTAACCGCGTTTTTAAACCATTCGAACTGTTTCGTGGGGTGTGTGTAATAGCTAGGGACACCTATTCTCGTAGTTTATATTTTACCTCCCTAACGCTGCGTGGGACAAATTTTTTTGTTTTATCAAACTGTTAACCACCTTTTCATTTACATGTACATATAGTTGGCTATTTTATAAACGAAAATTGTTAAAAAAAATTAAAAAAAAGATTTTTTGATTTTTTTTGAATATTTTGTATTCGCTTCATCCACACGCGTTTCTTTTCGGGGTGTATATACATGTATATGCATTCGAAGGGTTTTGAACATCGCCCCCCTCCCCCCTCTCCCCTCTCGCGAACGTAATAAAATATTTTCATCAAAAATTTTCCACCTTCTGGATTTTATTTTGTTTTTGTTTTTCATATGTGGATATTTATGCGGGGTTATGTGTAATACTGACCTGGTAACAATCTAATGCCGAAAATGTTGACGGGGGTCTTTTTCTTTTTGTTTTTTTTTTTTTTTTTTCTAATTAATTTTCAAATTTTTTCATTTTTTTTTTTTTTTTTGAAAAATAGTGATATATAGTCTTTTTGCACCGACCACAGGTCGAGTTTAAGCCGAAGGTCCCTAAGGTTGTGAGACTCAGAGTTTTGGAGTCATTTACACGCGTGTAAGACCTGAATAAGAGGCGCAAGTCGGTTAGTTTTCCGGTCACGTGCTCGCCCACAGTCATTCGCTTGTTCACGTATACATATATACATATATAGATATACATATATAGATATACATATATATATATATACAGAGGTTCTCATTTTTGCGAACGAACATAGTGGAAAAATCGCTGCAAAAAAAAAAAAAAAACCAAAAATAAATAAAATGGTAAATAAATAAAAATTAAAAAAAAAAAAAAAAAAAAATGTAGATATCGATTGAAGAAGAATTTGTACAGGGTCTTTAATCTCGTCGTTTGATCAATCCCATATTTAGAATTTTATAAAACATAGTGTACTTTTCTTTTTTTCTTTTTTTTTTTCTTTTGAAAGAATTGGATTTCCAGAACGAATAAGAATGACGAGAACTGAGAAGAAAAAGAAAAAGAAAATTAAAAAGGAAAAAAATAGAAAAGTAAGAAATGAAACGAGGATGCAATATAAATGTGATTCGGTAAAATTCTTGATAAAAAATTTTTGTCTCCAGTTTATATGTATACAGGAATCTCATACCTGCACCGAGGAAATCTTGTGTTTTGCTTTTACACGGACGAATTGTGATTCCGGAACAAACAATCCTTGAACTGACGGGACTCGTGAGTACGGAACGGGACCCTTTTCTCTCTCAAAGACCGCGACAGTAAACCTTACTCTTTTCTAAAAAAAATGAAAAAAAAAAAAAAAAAAAAAAAACAAAACCGCAGGAAAAATAATATAGTAAAAAATTCTTATTTAAATGAAGAAAAAAGTTAAAAAAAAAAAAAAATGAAAATGAAAAAAAAAAAAAAAAAAAACGTCAAGACAAATCTTCTCGGATTATCATTTCGCTCTGTTCTTATCAAATTTATTCAAAAAAAAAAAAAAAAATACAACAGTGAGATTTGTCTATCCCTTTCTCAATACAGGCTCTGCACCGATGCTACACAATCAAATTGAAATACGAATATTCATCTCCGCTAAGAATGGAAATCTTTAAACTCTACACTGGAATTCAGAACGTGGTAATTTCACGGTTGTAATTTTACGGCCGAACTTATAGGTAGGTATATATAAGCAGACTTTAAACCACCGCGCATCATCACCAAGACTCTTCTGGAGCGCGAAATCGAGGACAGTTTCGAGGCTTACCCCCCCTCCCTCCCCCACGCATTTTTTTTTTTTTTACTCTCAAAAAAGCTGCGTTAGTTTACCGTCGTTTTATCTTATCGAAAGAGAGTCCGTAGAGCGTCAAGCGTACGTCCCGGATGTGGATGTAACAAGGGGAGGCTAGTCTGGCTCGAAGAGCAACACCCCTACCTATTTTTTTTTTTCTTTTCTTCACATTTTTTCTTTTCTTATTTTACTTCGTTTTTCTTTTTCTTTATTTTTATTTTTTTCTTTCTTTCTTTCTTACGCCAAGAACTAGAATACTGTGTATGGAAATCTTACGAGAAAGATTTGGACGGAGTCCAACCAATAGTAAACATCTTGACGTTCGTATTAACGAAAGTAAAAAGAGAGAAAAAAAAAAAAAAGAAATATAATAAAATTACGAAAGCAAATAGTATAACGCGATATCATCTTCACACTCTAAACACTTTATTCGAGAATTTTAAGACACGATATGAAGGCAATCAGGGAGACTGTAAAGTACAGGTTTAGGTTACTTTGACATCGACTCATGAATAAGCGAGATTCAATTACCTACCCCTCACACCTAGGGATCTTTCGAAACTGATCTTCAAAATTCACGGCTGATAACCGCTGAAGAACAGATTTCATCACTTTGGATGGTGATATGATCGTTTTCGTTAACTAAGTACCTACCTACCGTAGTTAAAAGAATATAGGCTCACAAGGATCAACGTGGTTATTTTATGGGTATACGCACAGTTTAGAAAAAAATAAAAAAAATTAAAATCAAATTTTACTGAAATTTACGTAGTTTTTTTGATTATTATACCCGATAGACGACACATAGTGTTCTGTATTATAACAGGAATAAATATCTTGTTTATGGTTTAACAAGTATATGGGACGGTATATATGTACACGCGTATTATATACACATACAAAACTAATGAGATTCAGCTTCCTTTCATTATTGAACCGCCCACGATTCGCATGCAACGACGCGACGCGGACCAGGCGGTTTCACTCTTCAACGTCTTGGAAGTTGAAGAAGTTCCTTTTTCCAAGATCGTCGCGCGGTCTCTTTAGTCCCACTTGTACCTTACTGCAAAGGCACAACATAAAGGAGACTGCATTATTAAAAACCAAAAAGAAAAAGAAAAAAAAAAAAAAAAAAGGGAACAAAGTACAACGATTTCCGAATATCAAGCGGATCATTCAACGGCCTCTTCTCAACTTGAATCCTTATACATTTTATAAAACGTATAAAATAACGCGTTACTTTGATAACAACTCGTTGAGAAACGCTTCTTTCCATCAAAACCATACTCTCAACATTACCAAGCTAAGAACTGTACATGTAGACCAGGGGACAATTTTATACGTTTATATAAGCCACGATAAACATGGTTTAAGGTGAGGCTAGAAGATACCAAACCAAGCACCAGTTCTGTCTCGGTATATACTCCCTTCGTCATATATCTCTTTCTCTTATCTATGAAAATGCAATATTTTACAAGTTTTCTAACATATTTTTTCTCTCATTTTTTTTTTATCTCTCTATTTAGTTATACCCAAAACTTTAGGTGGTATATATATTTCAACATTTTAATCAATCATCTCGCTCTCATGGTTTTAAATTTCGTACTCGACTATTATAGTTGTAGTTGGTCTACATCCATCGCTGTATATACTGTTGACTTATAGAATGAATAAATTCACTCAGTTTGACTCTCGAAAGAATACATCAGTCAAGAAACTTCGAAGATATGCGAAGTAGGAAACTAGGTAGATATCTATAAGGTAGGGGATCCGCCTTCTTTCAATCTTATTCTATTTTAAACTATAATCTGTTAACCAAAAGCGTGCTTGCCCATGTCGAGAGATTAAACTTTTTCAAAGTTACACCTATGTATGTATATATGTATGTATGTATGTATGTACATGTTTTGACTATACCTACACCTAGAATTTTCTTCTAACTGTTTCATGCCTCGTTTTTATAGTTAAGTGGTCCACCGAAGACCAGGCCTAGTTATTCGCGATCTTACGTAATAACACCCACGTAACTCCTACAGGATACGTAACCGGCTCCTTGCAGTAACTCGTAAGGCCGTAACGGAACCGGAATTATGGTAAACTATGAGTAGTAAAAGGTGAATGATAGCTGTTGAAAGTGGGCGTATGAAAGCGGCGAAAAATCAGTGTAATAAATTTTTTTTTTTTTTCTTTTTTTTTTTTTTAACGAAGGTTTCAAATTGGTATAGAAATTTTTTTTTAATTTTTGCTAGATGCGGTTTATGGATTAATCAACAGACGATATCCACTTCCGGCTACTGAGTAATGTCACGCGGTTTAGAAGTGTCTTGGTTAGAGATTGACGCCTTTGACGTTGACTATGAGCTAAGAGTATCCAACGAAGCTTCCAATCTCTTAGGTTAGGATATACGCGAACCGCAACGTTCAACGACCGTAGAGCTAGTCGAGAGTATAGACCGATTTACCACGCGAATGGCTTTCCAGCATCGCTAATTACTTTCGAATAAGCAAAGCCTAGAGTCTAGACTATAAAGTTTACGTACGACAAAGGTGGCGTTTACACGATGTGAATCTTAGATATACGTTTTTTAGTTTTTTTATTATTTTTGATGATTTATTTAGCTTTTGAAAAAATTGAAAATACATATATACATATATAATACCGATCAATATCTGGATATATGGTACGGATTCATAGTTCATTGTTCTTTCTGTTAATAAATTATTCCGCTTTCCGCAACGATCACCGGGAAAGAGGACATAATAGAAAGTTGGTCTTTGATCGTCGGGTAAACCGGGAACTTCGACACTTTCCAAGTTGCATATAAATGAAAAATTTGCCAACGATTGCCGCCGTCAAACTGATGGTTCTAAAGTCTAAACCGAGCTCTCAACTATAGTACGGACGTCAAAAACGAAGAAGCGAAATAAGAAAAAAAAAGAGAAAAAATAATCTCATGGCTGAAAAGAATTCGAGAAATTCTTCGCTGTCTCTTTGCTACTGGGGGTTAAATTCTCGGTACATATTTTCGGATCAAAGAGATCTCGCAATTGGTAGAAAAGATGGGAAGTTGCAGTGATAGAATTCGATGCAACAAACAAAAAATAAAATAAAATGGAATACTTTTGTATGGAAAGAAATTTACTGTATAAAAATTTTCTCAAGGTTTACTTAGAATTGTTAAAATTGTAAGATTTTCAAAAAATTGAAATTGGATCATGGTCGTTGATAAGATATAATGAATGGATCGAACTAAATCGCACTTAGTTTCTAAACATTTTAAACGACCTTCGATCTCGAACTACTTTACGTTTTAATATGTATGTATACGTATTTACATGTATTTGCTGTATATCGATGGAATAGCTTGAGGTCGTAGTAAATTTTTATTGAACTTATAGAGTTAGCTGTTTACTGCCTGCCGATATCCACTTAACGCTTTTAGAGTTACGAATGCAACTGCACGCTAGTCGCGGGAAACCCTTCACGTATATTCTTACTTACTTAGGATATATTGACAAGTGTCAAGAAGTCTTTAGTTGAAAAAAAGAAAGAAAGAAAGAAAGATAGAAAAAATGGGGATAAGTAAAATAAAAAAAAGATCCCTCTCTATCGTTCAGAGTTTTATAATTATTTGTCGAAAGAAAGAAGTAAAAATACAGAAAAGAAAAAAAAAATTAGATTTTCGAAAATCAGAGTTGCGATATATAAATAAGCACGTTTCTTCTTACATTACGAAATAAATAAATTTGTCCTAAATAGGATGAATAACGTCGATGTTTACAAGCCATGGTAAAGGTTTTTGCCACGATTTGCCAAGTCGTCAATTTACAGTTCAGACTTTAAAGTGAGTTCAAAGTTATACCCAGTCTCTATATGCATGGAGTTACGAGCTCCGAGCTACTTCGTAATGGGCAATTACAATTGACGCGGTAAAACCGAGAGACCCGGAGTCGTTACACAGCAGAAGAGCATGTATAATTGAATGATAAGAATTGTTTTAGTTTTGTATTCTCGGTTAATCCAATTGACAATAATTTATCAACCATTCGTTTCTACACCTTATTCTCTTCATATTTTATTATTGCATATAGATTTTTCCCCTTCCCTTTAAACATTTCGTTTAAAAATTTTCCCTTAAGGACTACCGCGGGTTTGCATATACGATATATGCTGCTGCCACGGTTGCATAATCCAATATACGTATATGTATGTACGTATGTACGTACATACTCGTAACGATGACCCCCTTTACACCGCGTTTTGGCGCTACTCTGAGCTTTATCGTAGTAGTGGCGATGCGGATTATGCAGAACCATAGCCAACCCCCTATCCCACCTCCACCACACTGGTCCATCGCATCTCGGAGATAGTACAATTTATATGCTAATTTGTATACCGACTAATAAACTCTTGGTCACCGATCACAACCGGTAATTAAATTTACGACAAATTCTTTTTGACCCTAATAATATAAATATGGAAAAGTTCAAGAGTAGGGTGAATCACGATGAAACGACTTGAATAATTAATTTGGGTTAACCGTTGGATAATTAATTTCGTTATTTTATTAGATGTAGATTTAAATAATGGAAGTAGTCATCTCGCGTTTTTTTATTTTTTATTTTTACCTTGTAATCGTGAGTGTTTAATTTTATCTCATTTTTTTTTTATTCCGTATCTATAAAATTCTCGAATGATAAAATAAAAAATAAAAAAAAGGGAATGATCTTAAGAATAAACAAAAAAAAAAAAATAATGGATTCCGGTACTTCCGTCGATGAAATTCCGTAATGTGTAATGGAGGACATAAGTATTGTGTACTCGTACCCTTAACTCGATCAAAGAACTCGGAATTTAAAGAACGAGTTTTCAAGCCGGCGACTAACTGACTGACTAACTGACTGACTGACTGACTCTCAAGGGAAGTGTGTGTGACAATGGATAAAAAGTTAGAGACGATCAAACATCTCGCCTTTCTTTCTTCGTATTCTTATAATCCACCTCCATGTCGGTAGGTTCCTCTGTTGCCTCTGGCCTCCGGCGCCCCCGAACCCGTTTCTTATTTCTTACGTTAATCTAGAGACTCAAGTTGCGGTAGCGTGACGAAGACCTCAGAAAAATCAAACTACTAAAAAACCAGTTCCAAACCTCACCTTCATCTAACAATTTTATCCGTTCATTTTACCGTCTAGAATCTCTTCTAATCTAAAAATCCTAATACGTACTACGTACATGAGTCGAGAACATTTAGAGTTCTAGCGTCAAGACATTAATTCATTCTCATATTCATTTAAAACGCATTAGCGCCTTGGGACGGCTACAAATTGGTCAAGCACTAGTATCCCCGCGCGCGAGGATCATAAATAGCGTCTCCTTTTCGGCGTTTTAGATATCTTCAAACCCGCCCGAGCCAAGCTATACGACAACTTAACGACAAATTATTGAACGCCGAAGAACGACCGGTTGAATAAAATAATCGTTAAATTTAAGTTAGAGAAAAATAAGACCGAGTATTATACTAGGTGGTAAGGTAGATATAGTCACAACAGGAGGCAACAGAAGCACCGTTTAAATGCATACATATATATATATTTTACCTAACGCCATCGGTTATCAGCTACTGTTTACAAGCATTTAGACCGTTTCTAATATATCGATTTATCGACCGTATACAACGTTATTACCGATAAATAATATAATTTAAAAACGAGACTTCACGATTGGTATACGTTGATAGGATATTATCATCAGAATTCCAAAGTGTTGTTTAAATACGTGTTTAAAGATACTGCAGAGATCAGATCATGCGATATACTATATATGTTTTAAAGCGGAAATAACGGCGCTATAGTACTTAAATATCGCACTAAATGATTTCGGAGTTTTAAGTACCGGTTTACGCATTTCGAAGTATGAAATAGCTTATCGTAGTTACAAACGATAACGCGAATATACTATATACCACCATGCAATGAGTGTTCTGTATATAAGAGATGAGACTTTATACGTAGATAATAATGCTGTTCCATATTCCAGAGTGTTACTGAATTATTTTATTATTACTTTATCAGCAGTTTTTTTTAATTTTTTTTTTAGTAAAAAAAATTACAAGGTCAGGTTAATAAATTAACGATTAAAATCGGAGATATGATGAAGAGAATTTTATTTTATTTTTTTTTTTTTCATTTTTTATTTTTTTTTTTTATTGTGCTGATACTCGCATTTTAGATCGCGAATTTTAATCGCGAAATAATTGCGTAGGGTATTAATTAAGGAGATTTGGTTAAAAAATAATTAAGTTAGAATTTAGTTGACAAATTGTATGAGTATCGGAGAATCTGAATTCTTGAGGTCAAAGGTTAGGATTTTATCCATTTATACATGAGTTCGTCCACAAATCCACAAATTTTAAACGCGTTTAACAGCTGCGGATGACGCGTTTTTGTAGTACGTGTCGAGATGACGTGCCTTCAAAGACAAGAATTTGAGGTATTAATTCTATGGGAAATATGGAACTTAGATTTTTATAAAAAAGGGTTAAGATTCTGTTCTCAAAAAAATTGTCATCATCTTCGTTTAGATTCTGATAAAAGAAAAATTTTTAATCGTAAATATTATTTTTTTTTTTGTTTCTTTTTTCGATAAATTTCGATTTCGAATTGTGACTAGGTACATATATACGAGTATGGGTATTGACATAGGTTCAAGAGTCAGAGAATCGAGTATCTCTTCTCTCTCTCTCTCTCTGTCTCTCATATTTGTTTTTTTTTTCTATTTCTATTTTCATCCGTCCCCACAGAGACAGACGCGTGGAGATTCTTTCTACTTGCAAAAGTATAAAGGTTTGGAATTGCTCGTTTCTGTTATTCAGAGAGAAGAAACGGATGTATGTATGATACATAGAAGTATTTATGCTTGTATATACACATGTATGAATATATCTACGTTGATCACGGTGTGCTCTTATATCTCTACGTAAATAAAGAGCGTGCGGTAAGGTAAAGTAAAAAGGAAAAAGAAAAAGGAAAAATATAAATAAAAGAAAAAAAAAAGAAACAAAAATTATATATAAAAAATACAAAAATGAAGACGTAGAGAGAGTGAGAGAGAGAGAGAGAGAGAAAATAAAAAATGGAAATAGAGTCTGGGAGGGTAAGAGGAAAGGAAAGAAGAGAAGAGAATAAAAAATAAAATGAAAAAAAAAACGAACAAAAAAAAAAAATAAAATAACACTCGCTGCCGGATCCCACGATGATCCCGACGAGATAACCCACTGACACGAGCCCCAGAAGCACGCATGCGCTTTCCGACTTATATACATATATATCTAAGACCGGGAATTACTTGTCCCAGAGTTACTATATCCAGAGTGGTTTTTCCACGCTTTATATATATATATGTATGTATGGTATGTACGTACGTAGGTACGTATATATACGACAAAGTGGATGAAAGTCTCTAAGATTTCGACTAGAGGTGAGCGGTAGGAAAAGTCAAGGGATAGAAAGAAGCTGCAGTAGGATATTCCTTTTTTTTTTTTTTTTCTTTTCTGGTTTTATTTTTCCTGGTTATCGAAGAACTCAAAGTTTGAATAGGTCGAGGAAACGAACCCTACCCAGAGTTTATTTATTTATTTTGTTCTTCACACGTTAAAATAATGGGAAATAAAGAAAAAAAAACCGAAGTTTTCCCGGATATTTTAATCGCTGGGCTTGGCAATATGGATGAAATATTTTTTTCATATCGGTCTCTCTCCGTACCTATACATACCTTTATATATACCTATATTCGGTATCTATATACCTATACAGCTTATAGTATTGGTAGATATATACCAACGGTGAGAGTTTGCACAGAAATAGATATCGCAGTGGTTTAGATTTTCGAATAAAGGCTCATTCACAATCTGGTATCGTGAAAAAGTTTTACTAAGGAAAATCTCCTATATACTGAAAACTTATTATTAAAATTCTATTCAATTTAGATATTATTAATTCTACAGATATATATGGATTTCATATAAATTACAAAATATCACGCGATTCAATCTGTCTTATCATTAATTTTCATTTTTTTTTTTCTACTTTGTTAATTCTTCGATCGTGAAACAGTCAAAAAAGTTTTGCGACAGATATCGCGATTGACATATTTTTCTTTTTTTTTCATCGTGGATAAAGACGACGAAGATTGATCAGTTCCGAAAGTTGGGACCATCTAATTTCTCAATATATAACCGATGAAAAAAAAAACTTCTAAAATTTACTCGCCCTGTAGAAAATTGAAAAAAAAAAAAAAAATATTCCGTAGTTTGATTTTTTCGAAATGGAATATCAAAACGAAGAAAAAAAAAAACAATAATTCTTCAAACTTGTTGCGGTTCATATTCGCACAGTTTACCCTATATATTAATAAAAAATAAAAAAAAAAAAAAAATTGAGAGCTAAAATCAACCGAGTATTTCCACCAGCGTCGTGTCGATTAGAGGGAATGGCTAATAACAGGTGTCCTACAGGTAGTGAAGGTAACCCGACTCTCAACACATATCCTATGTGTTAGGATCTCTAAGCGACGTTTAAAGGCGTTAAATTTACGTATATACTTGAACCACCCTACAGTAATACAGATTCGTAGCCCTCTTATTGTCCCGCTCTGTCATTTGACGATGATAATTGACCGCTCGGTCTCTCAGTGGTTCGGTCAGCTCGTTTGGTCAACCGAGTGGAGGATGACTTCCTATCTTCTCTTTTCTATTCCCCTCATAACCTGGTCTAACCTGACCCTACCTCTCGAGGGGTTAAGTGATTTTGAACAGCGGGATACACCAGCCTCTAACCGATTTGCATCCTGCAGGGTCTATGAGGGTAGGGCGTTTGGCTCCTTTTTAGTCCTGCGGTTGAGAGGCCTTCCTAATTTCATCCCTAGGGAACTGCCGCGCCAAGGGCGCATCATTAACGCCATTCAATTCGATATAGATGTGTTCAAACATTGCGGGGGTTGTGAAAAAAAAAGCTCAAGGGGAGTTGAAAAACCGGGAATATTAACCTGCGACGATTTATCAACGGATTCTATTTGTCATTGGAAAAGACGAGGAGGAATTCAGATTGCAAGAAGTTGGATAAATGAATGAATAAATAATTAATTAGTAAATAAGGTGTTTGTGTTGGGAATTATAGTCGGGATAAGGGGAATGGGCCTCTGCAGGTTTTACCTAGTGCCAAAATAACGAGTCGACGAGATTGTTAGCCGCGAGCTAACCGAGGGACGTAGATAAATCTGGGATATTCGTCCGGTCGTGAATCAAATAAGCGTGGCTATTCCCCTTCTCAGTAGTTTTTTTTTTTTTTTATTTTGTCCTCTGGTTCCCAGGACGCCATTTCAGCATTTTGTCGTTTGGTAACTTTCTACTTTACCGTTTACCTTCTCGACCTCTAGGTACGTTTTTTAATGCCTACATACTATTTACGCTCTCAAATCCCTGCAGCAAACAGCTACCATCTACCCGAGACCAAAACCACGAAATTAACCGAGCTTGACCGCACGTGAAAGAGAAGAGAAGAGAAGAGAAGAAGAAGCAGTTTTCTCAATAGCTGTTTTTGTCCGTTTCCTCTCCTCGTTTTTTAATATATATATATATTTTTTTAGAAAACTCTTTCGTACCCGAATTTTCAATCGCGTTTTACAACATGAAAATTCATTTTATAAATAATAAACGAAATCACGCGCCTTTTTCGTGGCGAATTGTTACAATTCATGTAGAAAATAACGTTGACTGTCTGTCCATCACCGAATTTAATCAGAGAAAAACAGCTGTGCGTAGAAAATACTCGATTGCTTCTTTTTTTTTCTGAGGGATGTAAATCCCGATGTTTGTCTCTCGTTTGCAGATCGTTATTATACCTAAGTAGAGATTTGTGTATATGTGTGTCTGTTTTCGTGTATAAGTTTAACGGTATAATATGGCGACGAGTATTCGCGAAGGAGGAGAGTTGATTGGTGGTCAAAAGCGGTAGAAGGCGGCTTTCTCCCATCGAACAAGGATTTTAATTGCTAATTTAATTAAGTGCTCAAACGGACATAGTAGACGAAGTAATAGAGATGCTATCGGCAGGTCCGGGTTGATTTATCGCCAACTAACAACCGCGAGTAAAATATAGGAACCGGAATTTTCAACCTCGTAAGAGATCCTTATTCTCAGCTACTCGATCCAGCTTTTGCGGATCATTTCCTCCAATTATTATTAACGGAATGAGATTTTTGTTTTTTTTTTTTCATTTTTCGAAAACCATTCTACATCGTAAATAAAATATTAACCACTCGTCTTCTCTCTCTCTCTCTCTTACTCTTTTTTTTCTTCTCTCTTCGAAGTCAAGTATCTAATTTGCGACGGTTCATGGTTCATAGACGAAAATCTACTCTTATTATATGGGACTGAAATGTTGAACTAAAAACTCGGATGCTATAGGATTATTATACCTGTATTTAAAAAAGAAAATAGAAATGATCTACTTGCGTACGTAAATCGTACGTACAAATTAACTGTTCGATATACTGATCAATAGAATAAAGTTAGGTATTGGTATTATAAGTAATGTAAAAAAATTGGAACCACCCTGAACATTATATTCGTTATTGTAAACGGGCAATACGCTTGTTCACCGCAATAAACATGAGGTAAAAAGAGAATCGACAAGGACAGGATTTACGTAAGATGATTACGTCAGACGGCTTCTTCTCCCACCGTCGACTAATGCCAAAGAAAGACATTCTCCGAACGGTTACAAAAAAAAGAAAAAAAAAAAAAGTGCCACACGGTCGAGACTCAAGACTCAAGACTCGAGTCTTTAGTCTTTAGACTTGAGTCTTCAGTCTTGAGTCTTGCTCAGGCGATACCTACGCGTAGGTCCCGTTCCCTGGGAGGCGAAGAGAACGATTCAAGGCTGCGCTTCGTCCAATTGACGCGGTTGCACGCCTTGATGGAATTTATATATGATCTCCGGAGCGCAATATGTCTGTCTACACTCTCTAAGACGGGAAGTTACAGACTAGGAAAAAGTAAAATACCAAAAAAGATAAAAAAACAAACAAAAAAGAAATAACAAAAATAAACGAGAAGATAAAATGAAAAATGAAATAAAATGAATAAAACCTCCTGCCTGCCACCCTTCCGACAGATTATCACCGCTACGGTCTGACGACGTACTGCAGTTACTACTGTACACTTCGCACAAGAACTAGCTGACTGAGCTGCGTTGGATCATTTATTTTAAAGTATAAAACTGTTTTTTTTTTTTCTTTCTTTATTTCTCTACTTTTTTTCTTTCCTTCTTTACTTTTCGTTACAGTTTTTTAAAAACTAAAAGTTTATCGATTTTTTTTTTTTTATTTTAAGAAATTGTAAAGTTATTTAGTTTAACTTAAGGATAAGCGTATACATAGTTTGTATAGAAATCGACAATTACAATATGTTAAAAATACAACAGCATCGGGTTCTTGAAGAAAGATTATATTAGATGAATTTGCACACGTGTCATTGAGTTAAGTCGAGTTGAGTCGAGTCGAGTCGAGTTGAGTTGAGTTTAGTTGAGTAGGAAATATACCTTATTCATCAAAACAAGCGTCAGCGACCGCGATATTTCTATGAGCCCGGAACTTATACGTTGGTATATTTCTCAGAAACGGCGTATATAATAAGAGGTGAAGTAGATAGAGCTGATATCTAAATGTGTGTGTGTGTGTGGTGTGTGTGTGTAAATGAATGTATATATATATATATATATACGTAATGAGAGGAAATTTTTATTTTTTGTTCTTTAGCACAGTAAATAATAATTAATAATTACGGTATATATATATGTACATACATACATACCTATATGCATTATCAATTTTGTTGAGAATTGTATGATTGGCGTTGCGTAACAACAACGCAACAATCTATCGTTATATTATATACTCTTTCTTTCTATCTTTTTTTTTTTTTTTTCTAATTTTTATCTTAATTTTTTTTTTCTTCTTGCTTCACTTTTTTCTTACTTTTATTTTTAACGGAATCACTAATCGCCAATGTGCAGGTTCCGCGTTCATAAGGCCGCAAGAAATATATGCGAATTCTTAACCAGCTCTGTATTATTATTATTATTATTATTATTATTATTATTATTATTATTATTATTGTTCAGAATAAAAATCTCCGGGTTGCGAAAAATTCTTTAGGGATTCACCTCCCACCATCAAACCCCTGTACGGGTCCAGGTGGACCAATTAGAGAACGTGCAATGCAAGGGTGCGTTTAAAAATTTTTTACACGTTAAGGCATGCGACAACAGCCTCTTTTTTTTTTTTTCAAAGCACCGCGATAAATCTTTCGAATAATAACGTCAACTACCCCCATACCTACACCCTTGGAATATATACGACTCGTTTATTAGGGTGGGAAACGAAGAAGATTGTATTTAAAAAAATTTTTTTTTTGTTCGCTTCTGTTTTTGTAGAAAAACAAAAACCACTGTGCGTTATGAAATTAAAAAAAAAAATTTAATTATTATATAAAAAATTGAACATTTTTTTCCTGTACCTACAATCGCTTTACAGTTTTTGGCGCTGACTCTCTCACGCGAAAATTATGAAGATCTCTCGGTCGTATTGGTTTAGATTTTAGAGCGACGATCGATCGACCTTGTAAATAGTTAAACGCCACGTCGTTGCTAGAAAAAAAAAATTTTAAATTTGTTTAAAGATTTGAATTTCAAATGGTAAATTATGCTGGTTAGACTGGCTATACGTAGTCGAATGAATACTTCGAACAAACACTTCCGAGAAGAAGTTGGAGTATATAAAAAAAAGATCAATTGCAAATTGTTATACTCGTTGACTATTTTCCTGTTTTTATTATATTAGAAAAAAAATTTCTGTAACGATATCTTTTTTTTTTTTTTCCCTTGTATTATATGTATATATGTATTTACATATATATTTAATCACTTTTTATAATTAAACTCAACTGTCTTTATAAAATAGCCTCGATTGATTACTGTGACGCTCTAATTATCCTCGTAGTTCGATCACGTGACCTCATCAACGGTAATCACTGTTATTTCGATGACATCAATCAACTGGGGTGTCGGACCCAAAGAGGGCGAGTCAGATCCTACGTAGTTAGATATATGCAGAGGCTATAGAGGGTAAAGAGAGTTAAAACTCCGTGGCTATCGAGACACATTTGTCAGCAGTATCATCAATCTAACGCTCAGAGGCTTGCATGCATGCGTACGACAACGAGAACGAGAACGAGAACGAAAATGACTTTTTCCATTTCCTTTTCCATTCCTATTTTCATTTTGCTCTATTTTCTTTTTCTCTTTATCTCTTTTCATACGCGATCCACTCATCGTTACGATTCATACATAGATACATCGAGCGTAACGAGAATGGAGTTTTTTCTTTTTCTTTTTTCTATTTTTCTTGTTTTTTTTTCTTTTTCTCATATATACCTACCTATATACGCGATTGTTCTTAGTCAGGCAATGAAACATCGTCGTATATCTATTTGCACATATATACAGCGTAATTATACACCCGGTTTAATCACCGGGGTGATAATTTTAGGATTTCAGAATACCGCCAAGAGAAAGTAGAAAAAAAAAAAACAATAAAAAACTATCAAAAAAAAAAAAAAAAAAACAACTAGAATCAAAATCCAAGTGGCTCGTTACTTGATTTAACGAGACATTACCCTTTTAACATACGTTTAGACCGTGGTTGAAATTTACTGAGGGTTAATTAGCCGCAGTATAAATTATCGTTTAGCGTATATATCAAGCAGAATTTAGTCAGTCAGTCAGTCAGTCAGTATGTATAAATGTAGATTTTTTCGTAATATGTATATATGTATGTACATACATATGGAGTAGAGAGTTGATTTTTTTGCTTAACTTGGCGTGGCATGCGGTACGTTATCGTATGGTATAATATGGTACACGGGTGCATCATGGCTTTGAACGTATAGAAAATAGAATAAAATAGAAAAAAAATAAATCTTCAGTGATTTATGATAATTACTTAGTGTTGCCAACTGTTTGAAGGGTGTGTAAGATTCGCAATCAAACGTTAGTGGTAGTAATAAACGGGTTAGTCAGTTAGCTATAGATAAGCTCATTCTCGTCTAATGATTCTAAGAAATTTTCCTACTCTGACATGCGAGATATGAGACGAAAGACGCGAGAGGCGAGAGGCGAGAGGCGAGAGACACTGACGTCTTTCGTACCAACGGATCGTATGAGATTGACGGCTCTCTAACAATAAGAAACTTATAGTCGTGTGTTATATCCACGTGGGTACTCCAAGTACTTTGACACGTGTGTGTCGGACTATTGTGGGGGGAAAAAAGGGCGAAGTTTAACTGATGATTTATTTATCTCTCATTAGTAACATATGTACATACATACATACATACATGTAATTAAGAGTCTGTTTTTTTTTTTTTTTTTTTTTTTTTTTGAAATTTTTTCTCCTTGTTTTTATTTCTAATTTTTTTTTCTTTTTTTTTTTTTTTTTTCATTCATTGACGTGCGTAGAAATAGAATGATAAAGTAAAATTGATAAAGGGTTTAATTACTTTTTCAAATTTTGGAATTCAAACGAGTAAATATATATCTACTAACACAATTTTCGTTTCTGTTTGTTTCAGGTAAGAGGGATACGTCGTTTTAGATTGTCGAATAAATACAAGCTACGTATTCTCCAGAACGAGGGGATTGAAACAGTAATTGATGATTACGGGTGAGCAACGGCACTGACGTAATTAAAATAAATTAATAACGACCGAGGAATGAAGAAGGGCAACTCAGATCCCCAGGTCTCACAATCAGTTAAGCCTTATACGTCAATAGAATAATCCAATTTCTCGATTCACAAATCCAAGAGTATAAAAAAAAAAAAATCAAAAATGTCATAATTTGTACCGAAAAATTCTTCGTCAACGCTACGTATGAAAATTTGAGTAAATTATAGATGCACCGATAATCTTTTTCTCTTCCAAAAAGAAGAAGAAGAAGAAAAAAAAAAAAAGAACGGTCAAAAAAATCACCATTTTTGTAAACCAAGGGAGTCTCTTAACGCGTCAAGATTCCCAGACTCGATAGATCTGGATCCCCGATACGATTTCCAATTCCCGTATCGTAATTTCCATAGCATCCCTCGTGGCTATAGGCAGAGAGTTAGACCGAGGTAGGTAGGTAGGTAGGTTCCCCGGGGTCGCCGAGAGGAGAGACGAGATGCATTCGATGGTATAACACACGGTTCCTCTCATTTTGCTTTTGGACCAAAAGGGCGGTTGGATGTGGGGGCGCCATGGCAACCGGTTCGTTCGTCGAGAATCGTAGAGGGTGAAACCGCTGCAGCTATTCTCCTAGTATTCCAGGTCGTTGCCCTTGACCTAGAGTAGATCCCTCCAGTTCCCAAGTGAATATAACCATCACTCTTCTTAAGGTCTGGTGCATCATTTCTTAAAAAAAATTTTTTTATTTTTATTTCGTCAAAAAAATTTCATCGAGTAGATAATTCAATCCTTCTTCCACCAGCATTTTCTTCTATTATAGCGAATTGTTGAACAGGTTTAGCTAGCAATTTGCGTCCATTCCTCGATAATTGGTTCGTTTTATTACTATCGTTATTATTGGCTTAATGATTGTTGTTCTTCTTCTTCTTCTACTACTACTACTACTACTACTACTACTACCACCTCTACCTTTTCTTCTTATTCTTGTTCTTGTTCTTCTTGCTGTTGTCCTTCTTATTACCCGGAACAGCTAGGGACGTTGGGGGTCTGGTCACGCACCGGCTCAGCGACTAACTAGAACGTATAAATTTCAAACCCGTTCGGCTACCTTTTGTCACAGGATATATTCCTCCTCCCTCTGTCATGACAGCAGGAGTATAGCTTGTTTGAAACTAGACGCCATTTAACGACGATAACTAAGCTTTTACTTAACCCTATCCACATGTGTCTAACTATAAGTAAGAAGTCGAGACGTTGTTTGTGTCATCGCGTAGGAAGAGGCTGCGGCATAACTTATATTAGCTTTTAGTTATATCCAAGTATTTTTAGACAATTTTAATACCAACCTCGACGTCACTGTTAGAGTAAACAAAAAATCCAGTCACGTGGATAGATCTGAGATAACGGACGGGCAAAGGAAGGTCATTTTTACGCACATTACGTAATTGGTAGGTATATCGTATCTCTATAGGTAGGGGACGTCAGCAATCCGCGAATAGTAAGAGAAGGGGAAAAAGTCGTATTGAGTTAGACGATATACTCCCAACTTATTAACCGAGCCTTTTACAGGTCTCAGAATATGTGAAAAGCTTTCATCACGAGTTCGAAAAGGTATGCTTTTATTTTAAACAAAAAATTTTGGGGGTTTACGAACTGACTCGAAACACTTTTACTCCGTTTTTATTATACCTTATGCAGTTTACTGCCAATCGGTTATTTCGTGCAATTTTTAGTTGGTTGATCTCGTCCTTAAAATAACGAGTTACGAGGTCAGGCTGTTATACCGTCGATGTATTAAAGACGTTATAGCTACTTCGTTATATCGACAATTCAAAGAAATTCCAATTTTTTTTAATTTATTTATTTATTAAGTCTTCTCAGACTAACCAATATGGCGTCTGCTAAGACTCGAGTAATGGAAAGAGCAGAAAGAACCTCTGATACTTTCGCGGTCTCAAGTTCCCTCGTGTTCCCAGGGATATCCTGGGATAAAGAGTAGTGAATTAAAAAGATGAAACAATTAAGGAAATTATTATTATTTTTTTTTCTTAATTCATTTTCTACATCTTCGTATACTCTACATTTCATTTCTCTGTACAAAAAAACTGTTTTCTACGGACATAGTTGGATATAATAGTCACCCCCTCGAGTTTCGCCGTGAAAGGAGGGGGGAAGGTCTATACTGCCGTTGGTCTAGGAACGAATTAGGCGATATTTACATGGGACGGTACCAGCGATGCTCTCTGGCCTCCCACTCGCGCTTGGATTACCATAGAGTTTAGCCAACTTTCCACCGATGGACCTACCTACCCACCTCTACTATCCTTTGTCCCACCAAGGTTCAGCTCTGAATATGCATGCCCCTGCGAAGGCAATCGAAAGGATTTTCAGGGATCCCAAACGAGTTTAGTTTCACGGGTTAGCTACTCCGACCTCATCGTATATATATATATATATATATATATACTCTAATAAAAATTTTCGTAATGGACTATACTCGCACTTCGTAAACCGCATCCATATAATTATCTTTAATTTTTTTCTTCCTTCATTCTGTATTTTCTTTTTCGTTAATTTTGGTCAAATTTTTTACAGTTCTATATATACATTCTGCATCCTCTAATTTAATTCAGAATCAAACTATCTGTATGTGTGTATATAATTTCGTGGGTCTGTTTGGCATTTTAAATCGTTGAAGGAAAATTTTTAAGAGATTTTAAATGAAAATCGAAGGTTAAACCCTTCGAGAGGTGGAGAGAAGTTGCGTCGATAAAGTTGTTTGAGGGTATCCAGGGAGCATGTGGTACTAGTATATACATATATATGTATAGGTATGCGCATATGTATGTGTTGTAATTTGTACATAGATACGTATATATATATATATATATATATATACATATAGATATATATGCAGTATGTAACTAGGTGGCTTTTTGGCTTTCGGGTCGGTTTACGACCGGGTCATTCGCCCGCGTCGCCCTTACGTGTTACGGCTTATAAACGGGTAATTAAGGCAGATTAGACCCCGGCGGAGATTAGCCCCGCGTAGGTTGGTACATATCGAACTATTTTAACCACGTGTTATCATCGATCGAAGACGAACCACCGTTCCTCTATGACGTCCTCCCCCACCCCCTTTCCTGGTTGCTTATAGCTATCAATGCAGACAGGCAGACAAGCTTCTATAGTTGTTGGTTGATGCTGATGTCGATGCTGATGCTGATGCTGCTGGCTCATCGTTTCAATCTTGTTACACGCTGTTCCGCTCAGCTTTTTAGGTCACAGCAATTATCGTAGTTCCTCCCTCTCTTTATATATCTCTTCATATACATACGTATATCCCCATGTATGTATGTATGTATGTATGTACATACATAGCTACACTTTACTACTGAAATATAGAGAGGGAACTGAACTACGTAATAGAACGTTAAAACATTATTAATATCACGATTATTATTATTTTTTTGTAACTATTGAAATTTTAAAGCACAAAGTTCATTGGCGAAAATTACTTATTAGACACCCTGTGTGCAGGGAACTTGCGAAGCTCTATTCCCCTAGCTAGGAGGTTGTAGTCGGTTGGTATATATGTCACATTAATTATATCTCTCAATGCTGCAGGGCCGAGGCTCGGACCGTGGCTGGCGTTCATGTCAGTAACCACTAACCACTGTCCCATTGTTCCTTCTACATTCACATATACAAATACCTGTACACACAGACGTATATATATATATATATATATATATATATCACATAGAAGCAATGTGACTGCCACGGGAATGGGTATGAAATGAAAGTGGGGAATGACCATGGAAATGACCAGGCACCATCCTCTTTCTTTTTATATCTCACTCTCTCTCTCTCTCTCTCTGTCTCTCTCTCTTTTTTTTTTTTTATTTTTATTTTTCCCTACTTTTTGCTAAGTATTTTACTTCTCTTCATCGTCCTCTATCAAATGGTGTCTCCGAGTTCATGTTCTCTCGGACCCTCCTGTCTGTTTAAACATACCACTGAATTTTTCATCCACCGTGTTAGCCTTTGACAGAAGTGAAACTAGAAAATCCACGCTAAGAGAGAGAAAAGGCTGGGGTCATTTGTCAAGTGAGGGTATAGCGTGCAGGCGGTACCAAAACGGTTTTAAACATTTTATTCACTATGAAAATAATAATTCATGAAAAAGTTTAAGTTTTTTTTTTGTTTTATTTTTTGTTTTTTTGAACCCTATAAGATCGTTGCTCTATCTAATTGAAATCTAAAAATACACTTCTCCTCGGATCTATCTTGAGTTGACGTGTTGGACTGGTCTGACCCCATGACAGTGTGTGTGTGTTTGTGTGTGTAAATACATATAAATGCACGTCTGTATTCCATACTGTTACACATTTATATGTTTAATAAAGAATGCGTAGGAGTGTAAGTGTAAAGGTAAAAGGCCTGTACGAATTCGACGGGGAATGACGGACCGGACGAAAATTACAGGGAACCCTACCTTATACTACAGTTCCGAGTCCAACGTCACGACGCGACGCGACGCGACGCGACGCGACCAAACCACCGTCCGCCACCCTGTGGTTTATACATATTGTGTCGTTGCGGTGTGCAATTTTCCTCGACGTGACCAACCGACCGACAGAACGACCGAGCCGGAGTTCCAGATAGACTGTAGCTACTATTTTCTTTCCATTTATAGTATTCGCGATTCTATTCTCCCATCTTTATGGTATTGAAATTAGATTTTTCATTTACTTATTTTGAATACAGATACTAGTAATACATACCGGTATGTCTCACATCTTGATAATCACTTCGTTAAATGAATTTAGACTTTTTATTTTCATTCATAGTATAGGTAGAGTATAATCGATTTAATCGATTTCAAAAAAAAATAAAACAAAAAGAAAAAGAAAGAATAAAAAAAATTCACGTTTTAATGTAGGCACCGGTATAACGTGGAATCGTTACCGCCTGCGTATGCCATCACTATATATTCATTCCTCGATCGAATAGAGATCGGGGTTGAGATTATCGCGACGCGTAACCCCGCGCGTTCAGCTTTTGCGTCGTTATTCGTTAAACCGTAGTCCTGAATCGCTTCGGTTTCTTAGCTTTTATTTATTTTTATTTATTTTTTCTTTTTTTTCATCTTCTTTTTTGTTCCACGGTATTTATTCCTGGTTCTTGAAGTGATTTTTCTTCGTTTGTTGTCCTCGATACGAGCGTAAATCCTTTCGATGTCAGATACACGCAACCTCCAAGTTCGCTGCTTACTTTTCGAATCGCTGGAAAAAAAAATCGCCTCCAGCATTTATAGTACTTCGTAAATTTTTAGGCGAATCCTGATATCCAAGAATGGAAAACATCTTGTCGACTATATTGCTATACTATTTTAACGGCTATTTTACTTCGGAATTACCACCTCCTTGTACTATTATACGTTTCTCTATACAGTCACCCTTCCCCTCTACTACCATTCCCCTACTACTACTACTCTTTCTCAGGGATCCTTCTCGGTTCTCTCAAGTGTGCTGTGCCAGTTTGGAATAAATAAAGAGCAAAAGCAAGACCCCTAGTCTCGGCTGGGGCAGAGTTAAACTCCCACGAGTGTGACTGACGTTAATGGAGGCTAAATAATTCTCTTATCATCTTCTGGCTGCTTGGTTCCTTTCTTCGCTTTTCCTTCTGCTTGCTGATCTTTATTTTTAACATTATTATTATTATTGCCTTATTAGCTTCGTTGTGCATTTTGTATTTTATTCACACTGCAATGCACGTTTGCACAAAATTTTTATTTACAATAAGTGAAAGTGTTAATTGTAAGATATTACCCGACGAATGAAAAAAAAAAAAAAAAAATGAAAAAAATAAGATTCGCAACGTCTTTTCTCATCGTGGAATAAAATGGATTCAGGAATCGTTGAAGAGTGGGCTTCGACGTGCCTTGCAATTACGTTCTTCGCCCTCTCTATACGAGAGATACAAAGTGGTGGTCGATCGATCGGCTGACCGAGGATGACCTTTCGCGGCGTGAGAGGAAGGCCAAGGCTTTCGAGGAGCGTGAAACTTAAGGACGACGAGGGTCGGCTGTCACGCGACCGCCACTAGCACTCGAGGTTCTTCTTCCGTCAAGGGGAACCGAATGACGGGACGCACTGCGTCTACTAGCGATTTTTATAAAACGATTTTTCTTAAACTTGATCAACGCGGGTTTTGACCGAAAGCTTTTTCTAAATTTCTGAAAATTTTATATAAAACCGGCGATTTTGTACGTAGGACGTATTTGGTACGTAGCGGAAAATATTACGCTTACGGAATAAAGAAAAAACAGAAATAGTTAACGAATTAAATATCGCAGAGATATTTTTAAATATTCATTCAACCTGTAGTTGGCATAGGGACCGGATCCCCACCTTCTCTATCTTCTCTTTCTATTTCTCATATTTTCTTATAGTTTATTCATCCATCGGAGCATTGGAGCTCGAAACAGGGCAGCCTGCAAGGCTGAAATTTTATCTCTCGGCACTCTTTTATAAATATTTATCTTCATTTGAATCCCTTGGGACTGTAACCCTCCCTTTATCTCCTCTCCTCTTCTCTCCTCTTCTCTCCTCTTCTCTTCTCTTCTCTTCTATTCTCTCCTCTCCTCTTCGCCGCACCTCGCTGTGCTCGTATTTGTTCTGGCAAATCTTTTATACGTTTCGTACGCGGATTTGCATCCATAACGGGGCGCAAGGGCGTTCTGTGACTCCGAGGTAGCACCCTCGTATGGGTGGTAACGGGGAGGAAAGCCCAGACCAGATCTCGAGTCCAGGTCTGTTTCCCTACTCCCAACTCCTCGTGTTAAAGCTTTGCTTCTGCTTCTGCTCCTGTTTTATGTCGTTATATTTATCTCTCTGTTTGTCCTTTACACAACTTTACGTAGGAAAAATGATTTGATTGTAACATCGAAGTGTTCTGTTTACCGACTAACAACACGGTCTCCTGTTTCGTCCCTATTCTTTATTTTTCTTTCTCTTTTTTTCTCTCACACTCTTATAGGTTTTCTTTATTTTCTCGTTTATTATAAACTGCGTAGAATTTTTTTTTCCTTCGATTTTTACCTTTTTTCTTTCTTTCTTTCTTTTATGATTTCTCGATCCGTGGGCTATATATCCTTTGATCAGAAAATCGTCTGGTCAGAGACATCGATCCAGTATGTGAACTTTGACCGTTACCCTACGTCGTTAGTCCGGTCTTTGAATGGCACGAAGAAATATTTTCGTGATCATAAAGAAGGTTAATAAAATTGTATAGGAGTTTGAGGGTAGCTTGCAGGACCTCTTTGAGCTTCTAACTAATACACGAGAGGCGAGAGAAATTTTTGCCCGAGCTCAATTTGCGGAGCAATTAATGTGCGGACATAACCCCCGAGGCGTTTTCTTTTGCTGAGGAGATGAAAAAAAGGGCTTAGAAATTTTTCTCCTTTTTTTCTTGTATGTTTTTTTTTTTTTTTTTTTTTTTTTTTTTTTTTTTTATTCGGGCATGAAAAAACGGCCAAGTCTTTTCACCGGTGATCTATCTTCCATTTTTTTTTTTTTTTTTTTGTTTTCTTGAACGTACGATTTTCTTCGTGTATAATTTATATTATCGACGAATGTGTTAACCAATGAAATTCTTACGCAATGTGCTTGTATGTAGCAAAGCAACGTGTGAGGGAGAGAGATGAGAGAATGAAAGAGTGAGTGAGTCGAGAAGAGTAGAGAGACGTCGAGAGGGAGGAGTTGGCTGGAATCTCATTATCCTCGACGATTACCACTTGACCCTTCGCTTTGTACCAGAGAGATGCAAGAAGTATAGAGACGTGGACCAACCTCAGAGAGTAGCTGGTTAAAATTAATATTATTCTCTGTTGTCGCAGTATTTACTACAGCAGATCTTCATCAAATTTACCACATTACGAGAAAAAAAAAAAAAAAACTGGATTACAAAAAGATACCATGGTTAATATTTTCGAAGAGTATTGTTCTGCGGATTTATATCGTCTTATGAATCGTCTAGATATTATCACGAACTATCGCTATGCGGGGTGTCCGACTACACGTTATAGAATATTAAGTTACACGTTATCACAAAGAAACGAATTAAGGATATGATACAGATACGAGTAATATGGATATAGGGAGATCTACCAAAAACTCTACATTAAATATCAAGGAATAAACTGTACAAGTTCTGTACAAGGTGGTTTATGGTTTAGGGTAGAGATGGCGCCAGGCATATCCTTCGGTTGGTATGGTGTCTTATATTTTTTTCTTTCCTTACTCTACTTGGGGTTAGGATCATCGTTTCATCGGATGATCTATAACCGAAATGGAATGATCGATCGATCGCAGTTATCGCACCAGAATTTTGTTCAAGTCTTGATAGTTTCAGGTCTCGGTTCGTCTGTTGGTACCTGTCCTGATGTTGCAGGTGCGAAAGGACCGTGAAGTAATAAAAATCGTTCCAAGATGATATTATACAAACGGTGAAGCATCCCCGTCGTTATCTTAGATGGCAGTTTTCGGGACTTGGTGGTTAGGTAATTTGATGAGAGAGAATTTCCGTTTCAGGTTCTCGCTATTATTTTCCTGCCTTCCTACCAAGCGATGGAAATCTTTTTCAATTATGGACGTAGAGGTAACCAACCAAGCGAGTTTACGCCAGGACTATCGTTAGGAGAAATTTTTTTTTTTATCTTCTCGTTCGTCTTCGGATCGATGGAAAGAAAAAAGCAGGCGTTAGTTGTTTTTTTTTTTTTAATTTTTTTTTTTACTTCACTTTACACAAGTTTTTCGCTTTACACAATTTTCCGCAACTGTGTTGTAACTACATACGTGTAATTTTCTCTACATTGTAGAAATTACCGGGTGAAAATTGATGCCTAGTACATTCTGCATTCAGATAGGTGGATTTCTACGCTTGCACGGTGTCTGTTCATACTCCGGACAATTACCATACCAATATTTAATCTTTCATGATTCGACGTAGAGGTATGATATCCGGTAGAGTCTGCGTGAACGTGTTGCCAAAATACATATGAAAATATATACATACGTACTGTTTCCCTTTTCCCTTATTTTAGTCAGTTCATATTCTCACAGTGAAAATATCGCGAATCTCTATAAGCTGTGCGTTTCGTTAAAAATCTTCTCAGCCTTAAAATTCAGTAGTCTAGAAAGAAAATTTTTTGGCAAGAGTTTTCGCGGCCGTCAGCGTTTTCCTCGTTTCTAGATCTTTATGTTTACGTTTATGTCTTGTACTGCTCTTGTATTTCTGAGTTATCCTGTACTCGAGTATGTCCGGCCTGCAACGGTTAGAAAACTATACGAATCTGTGCGCATCCCTGACTAAACTTTTTCCACCCCATTATATATATATATATATATATATATATATATATATATATATATATATATATATATATATATATATATATATATATATCAAATATATATATATATATATATCTATATATGTATACATATGTATACGTATATATGTATAGGTACTTACTTTTCGTCGAGAATCAAAAATCCCACACAACTGTTTCTGGCTTGGCAAGGATTATCCTCATGGTACCTACTTTTTTTGTTCTCTGAACAATGTAAAACGAGTTTTTAAGCCGTTAAAAACTACCCCATATAGCACACAACATGAAAAAAAAAAAAAAAAAAAGAAAGAACAAAATGAATAAATGAAAAAAAAAAAGAACACAAAGAGGAAAAAAAAAAAAATAAAAATTTAAACGAAATGCTTTTCATTTTAATGTTAAAAAATTGTATACCTATCCCACCTGTGTATTTGTATGTATGTACATATACACACGTATATACATACGTACATACATAAATACGTAACCTAAATATAATATCAGGGATTATTCACTACTCGCGAATAAAATATAAAACATTTTTTGGGGTGGGAGTCTCGTGTTATTAAGTCATTAAAACGTTAGATAATTGCAGCGTAACATTTTCCTTAATAGGCCGATTACACGCTATAATCCGTCACATCCTTCCCACCCGTTGAGCGACCGTAAACACGCCGCGGCCTGGCCGCCCCGAGCTACCTGGAGGCCGTCTAGGAGTCCTTGGCTTAGTGGCGG
This sequence comes from Macrophya annulata, assembly GCA_963924015.1. Taxonomy (NCBI): domain Eukaryota; kingdom Metazoa; phylum Arthropoda; class Insecta; order Hymenoptera; family Tenthredinidae; genus Macrophya; species Macrophya annulata. The sequence continues at coordinate 2,590,840 of OZ001262.1, forward strand.
GGTCAGGATTACAACCGGTTGAACTTTGACCCCGTCGCCTGTCGCTCGTCGCCCTTCGGCAACGAGTCAAACTCTCCGCCAATGTTAAACTATAATATGTGAACCGTAAAAATCGCATTTGTTGAAGGAATATAGATCGCGTAAAGGATTTGAAAATCTACTTCTATAACACAGAGGTAGGTGCGATCAGCCATGGTATTCGAAAGGCGGTTACGCGAGAGACATCAGAAACATGGAAACTCCATTAACCTAGGTTGAACTAAGCGTTGTTTCTGCAACCGCAACAATTGGTATACTGGATGCTGTATTTAATCAATTTTCTAACTCCATAGAAAATCGAAATTCAACTATCAAATTCGTAAGAAAATAAAATCAGGAAACCGGTTGACCTGTGGGCCAACCCGAAAACTTTCCGCTGTGTTAAATACGTTACAATTAATTGATGCTATTGTGTTTATAATAAATTAAAGAAGGTTATAAGTATAATTAGTTTTCCGTATAAAAATCTTTTTTTCTTCAATTTCTATTCTTCGAATAACTTTGAAACTACTCGACCGATCGATTCCAAAATCTAATCAGATCTAAGTCTCGATGAACCCTTTCGATCGCCGCAACAATCATTCAAATCGATCAATTCGTTCCAAAGGTATCGTACGACAAAAAGAGAAATTTTTGTCGTGCAATATCGTTTAAACCAATCGTTAGATTTTGATGAATCTTACGGCGATCGAAAAGGCTATCCAAGAGCTACGTCTGATCAAGTTTTGAGACTAATCGCACAAACAGTTTAGGAGTTATGTGCTAAAAAGATGAAAAAAAATGGTTTTTTAATTTTTATTTCTCAAATAACTTTGAAACTACTCGACCGATCGACTCCAAAATCTAATCAGATCTAAGTCTTGATAAACCCTTTCGATCGCCATAAGAACCATTCCAATCGGTCGATTCGTTCTAAAGATATCGTACGACAAAAATTTGTTTAAACACATACACACATACGGACGTCTATCCAAAAATAGTCAGAATAGCTTCATAGGACCGCAAAACGTCGAGATCTGATGAAAACTCGATTTTCGAAAATCGGACCGAAACCAATAACTTTCCTTTTTTTATGAAAATTTTCAATTTTCGTTGCGGGAAGTAAAAAAAGTATAAAAATAGACAAAAATTTTAACATCTGGATATCTTCCAGATCTAAAAATCTCCGAAATCCCTGGACTTTCGTATTCCTTTTCGAAATCGAACCCCTAAAACCACGTTTCGAATCTGCACTTCAATGTGCAGGGTAGTTATATGTACTACCCGGTGACAGTATGAATTAATCATAGTTGAGTCCTTCCGCGTTTACACGTGTTCGTAATGTCTCTAAAATCTGTCGTTTTGGAATTGGATAATAGATAACAAATTATCTCCGGTAAACATTTAGTAGGGTTTTGAAATTTATATTATCGCTATAAGTTTATCCACGTTATACATATATACCTATAGCTACTATTAGAAATTCCAAGTTTTGATATAGCGACAATATATTATAGTAAATGAGACGCGTAACTGTAGGTAAGTGCACTTGATTTTTGTGTCAAAAAGAGAAGAAATTTATTTTCTTAGATATATATTTTTTACATGTATGAAGGTATAAAGATAGAGATAGGTGTACGTGGTAGACCCACCCTGGTCACATCAGTCTAAGATTATCAGAGACTAGCCCAAGCCTAAGCCTTCGCCGCGATTTTTCTTATCTAAGTTCTATAGGTATTCAACGATAGGTAGACACAGGGTTCTCTTATACGTTTACACTATAAGGTATAGAACAGCTCCACGCCCTACGCATAAACAAACCTAGATATCACCGTCATTCTAGGACTTCCGTGTTCTTTAGAAGCGTTTTCTAAGGCTCTAAGAAGACCCAGAAAAGCGGACGAAAACGTCTGGGTGGTAAAAATGACCTGTAAGTAAAAAAAGAAAGAGGAATAGAATAGAAAATTTATAGCTAATGGTAGGTAGGTAATAATCGTCACTCTATACGTATTGCGAATTTGATAAAAATTTATATTCGAATGTCGTAGACTAAGGGTACGTATTGCTTCTCATCCGGGCATGGGAGGTTCTCACAGCAGACTCATTAACGGGTTATTTCAAAGTTTAACTGAATCGAGTTGAGAGATGATAAAAACTAAGCCCTCGTGATTACCGCCACCGACGTCGTCGACGATGCAGGGCAGGGCAGGGCAATATTAATTAACGTCATCTACTACAAGCAAACTGTACTGTGCTAGATATTTACTTGCAGTTTTTTTAGGATACTATAAGCTACTATAGCTATATTTAGTTTTTAAACTTCTTTTAATTTATTATGTCTAAATCGTCTGAGCTTTTTAAAAAGGTTCTTAATACTCGTCAATTTGACTAATGCAGGATTGAAATATTTGAAATTTAGTAATTAAGTTTAACATATTTTTTGACAGATTATTACCTCGTGTATTTAGGTTAGTATCGAAGAGTGTGAGTCAAGAAACGCTTTTTTTTTTTTCTTTTTTCGTGGAGACGTTAGTATTTGTTGAAACCTTTGGGGGTCCCAAGGTTTCATATTACAACGAGGTTTTGAAGGTATATAGGAAGAGAATCAGGTAAGATGAGAGTAAGGAATCGCCTTAAACTTGAGAAAATGAATATTTTAAGACACGCGAAGAAGTTTGTAATCCCAAGTATCTCAGAGTCTGCCATGCCGCCACCCGTTTGAAGAAAAGCTTGGAGAAGGAAGGAAGTGAATAAAGAGGAAAATTGTAGAGAAAGGGAGATGAGAAAGTCGAAGGACCTTTAGATTCAATTATAAAGTGATCAACATCGAAGTTTCATAGACTTTGGGTAAATGACTTGGCAAATAAAAATCACCTTCAATTTTTTTTTTTGATTTTTTTTTTCTCTACTGTTTTATTTTATTATTATTTTTATTATTTTTTTTTTTTTTCGTATTCTTCGACGATTTGCCAGATCCTTCGGGACTCAGGACGACTTCCGTATTTCCAATATACCCTAATACTCCAACGACGTACGGTACACGCGACTTACATTCCCCACCCATACGAGATCGTTACCAAATTAAATTAACCACGGCGTGGCTAGAGCACTTCAACGTGTGCGTGTTCATGTTTTCGAACTACTCACGCCCCAGGCCGTCTTCCTTCTTCATTCTACATACACACATACGTAGGCCTGTATATACTTATATATATATATATATACATACATATTGGTTCTCAAATTACGTCAGCCATCTCTGAATTATGTTCTTGGCGTTCGATAGCAGTCTTCGTAACGCACATCCACATCCACATCCACATCCACGTGATATGTATGTACATGTAGGTACACGTATATGTATACATGTACATGATACATAGGTGCGTGTACCTTGACTCACCCTTATCTTACCTCACCTGATGCATAATAATCATTATTATCATCATCATCATCATCATCATCATCATCATCTTATAGACTTGTAGGCGTTTGCAGTAGGCCGTGAGAGAGGCACGTGTCCGTGGCGGCGCAGCACAGCACAGCACAGCGCAGCGCACCGCACCGCGGCGTCAGATTAAATTGGCACTAGTGACGTCGCAATTTATTACACGAGTAGCACAGGTGCGAAAATTTAACCGGTTGCTGGTTTCGATTGCCAAGATATTGTGGAGTCTCTACCAGGTGTAGACATGTGTATGCACGCGTCGCCTCATCTGCATTTCTGTGTAATAAAAAGCGCTGATATATGAGGTGAGGGTAATTTCTTGTCGTTACAACAATTGTTCCGGAAAAGAAATTGAATAAAATAAAAATAATTCAAGCATATGGGTTGGGTTGGAGTTCCGAATTTTAAAAATTTCGAACGAGTTAAAATTTTCAAGTTTCGTATTACTGATCCACAGTTTTTGGAAAGGCTAATTTCACTGAAAGTCTGCATAGTCCATATTCAAAAACTAAAAATTTCAAATCGAAAGACACCGACGGTTCAAATTTCCGAAACTTGAAATTCACACATGGAGTGTCGTACCCGTCAATTAAATTTTCGGATTCCTGGACTTTCCCAGATTTTAGACATTTGCGTTATTCCGATATTTCCGAATTTCAATATTTGGCTTTTCAAAGTTTTCTGAAAATTCGAAATCGTCTTAAACTAATTCGTAATTTTGATCGTTCGGAAAATTTTAAAATCTAAAACTCCAATTCAGCTCCAAAAAATATTTTTCCTTTATCGATTAATGCAAAAATGAATGAACTTTATTTTTATTTTATTTATTGGTTCTCACTTTTATTTTCACCGAAATAATTGTCCAATTATGTACCTACCTACTCACAAGAGGAATAAATGAATTAACACCATGTCATGACGATTTTTATCCTTTTCTATTTGTTTTTTTATTTTTTATTTTTTTATTTTTTTATTTTCCGAGGAATTGTTGAGTGCTGTAACAGCTGCAACGTCTCTGATCCATTTGTAATCCGGTTGCACGCATACGTACCCACTATCTGAGCACGCACGATCACCTACCCGCTTATACGTGGTGAATACGAACCAAGTAGAAGCTTTTCCTCAAGCTATACTATACCAGCCGAAAGAGACCCCCGCTGAGGGCGGTCGACCACGTGCGGAGGAGGTGTCTGATTTACTTAGGCGGCATACCGTCTACAGTATTGAATGCTCGTGTATTTTGACGTTAACAGCTCCCTGGCCCAGGCAGGGGTAAACTCGTCGCTAAATAACGACCAGTGATTTATCCTACGTATAAAGTAAACGTATATGTATGTATGTATGTATATACGTATATACACGGTGATATTTGACTCGTAGAAATCATCACTATAATATATACGGTTGAATTATCACCGAGTTAGAAAAACTGAGAAAAAAAAAACAAAAACAAAAAAACGGTGTAATAACTTCTTCTTTTTTTTTTTTGATAAAGATTGAATTTATGTTTAGTCTTGTAAAAAACAAATTCCTCAGCGTCGACCATCCATTCTGTTTTTTTTTTTTTTATTTTTTATTTTTTATTAAACTATCGAATTAGTTTCCATCCTGCTGCAGTCCCGGATTTATATACGTTCAGTTTGCGTATTATATCGTTTGATGAGGTCGCGTCAATCCGTAGCAGCTATACACCGATTGGTTCTCATTATTATTCGCATAATATAGCGTAGCGTAGGTACACGCGTCACCTGTAATCAGCAAATGACAGCTAATGATGTCCTGCCGTGACCAGCTGCCGTAACAGATTTGATGATAACTAATAAAGTCGTATTCAAACAGCTCGCATCACATTGACCAAAGGGTATTGCACGGATGTATTAATCGGTACAGAGTATTTAGAAATTTTATCCTTCAGAGTTTCGATTGATAATTAGTTCAGAAAGAGAAAAAAATCAGGAAACCGGTTGACCTGTGGGACTACCTGAAAACTTTCCGCTGTGTTAAATACGTTACAATTAATTGAGGCTATTGTGTTTATAATAAATTAAAGAAGGGTATAAGTATAATTAGTTTTCCCTATACAAATCTTTTTTTCTTCAATTTCTATTCTTCGAATAACTTTGAAACTACTCGACCGATCGATTCCAAAATCTAATCAGATCTAAGTCTTGATGAACCCTTTCGATCGCCGTAAGAATCATTCAAATCGGTTAATTCGTTCCAAAGGTATCGTACGAGAACAAGAGAAATTTTTGTCGTGCAATATCTTTTGAACCAATAGTTCGATTTTGATGAATCTTGTGGCGATCGGAAGGGCTGTCCAAGAGCTAAGTCTGATCAAGTTTTGAGACTAATCGCACGAACAGTTTAGGAGTTATGCGCTAAAAACATGAAAAAAAATTGTTTTTTAATTTTTATTTCTCAAATAACTTTGAAACTACTCGATCGATCGACTCCAAAATCTAATGAGATCTAAGTCTTGATAAACTCTTTCGATCGTCATCGGAACCATTCCAACCGGTCGATTCGTTCTAAAGATATCATACGACAAAAATTTGTTTAAACACATACACACATACGGACGTCTATCCAAAAATAGTCAGAATAGCTTCGTAGGACCCCAAAATGTCGAGATCTGATATAAACTCGATTTTCTAAAATCGGACCGAAACCAATAACTTCCCTTTTTTATGAAAATTTTCAATTTTCATTGCGGGAAGTTAATAAAATAAAAAATTTGACAATTGTTTTTTAAACAAAGGAAATAATAACGATTTTCAAAGTAGGTATTATTATGGTACGTAGTAAACGTATAGGATGGGAATATTATATATGATACGATATGATGTATAGGGATTCCTGTAGAATTAAAGTAACGAGAGGAAAAGCGGTTATATACCTTATATTGCAGTGGAGAATTGCGAAGGGTGGAAAAATCGAACCTTCATTTATAGAAATGAATAGCCGGGGTTATATAGCTAGTTTAAAAGATAATTGAAAATAGATTTGAAAACCCGAGGGAAATTATTATATCGAGTAATTCGTTTCTGACCTATTCGTATATTCCTATATGTATGTATATATATATATATATATATATATATATATATATATATATATATAGGCATATGTATGTGTAAACGAAGCTTTCATACCTTCTAGCAGTGTCATACGTATATAACTGCATGCGTCATTCAATATAGGTTTTTGATCCGATTGATCGTTGACCGTTATTATTATTATTATTATTATATACATATGTATATGTATGTATATGTATTTAGTTGTAAGTTTGATTAATATTAACGATTAATAACAGTTGGTGGTTATCAAAAGGTAATAAACGCGGCTATATATAATATTATATACTTGGTACATTTACTTGATGCACAAGTAGCCTTGTCCAAGTAGACAAGGTTGCGCAATAGTGGACGACACGTGGTCCAGTTAAGCTTGGTTAACCGGGGCGCAGAGTTTCTCATATATACGAATCAACACATAGGTATTGTATACATACATACATATATACATGTAGATACTTGTACGAGATGTACTGGCGACCGCCAATTGAGTCAAATGCAGGCTAACCCCCCACGTCGCGTCGCGTTGCCTCGCCTCGCGTAACGGCGAATCATTACGCAATAACGACCGTCAGTCAATCTTGCAATCTGTGCTTTGGATCGAAAATGTACACGCACTAGGAGTACGTTCATAGTTTGAAAAATAAAAGAAAAAAAAAACATTATAAAGAAAAACAGTAGGTACCCAACGTCGTTATTCCGACTGACGTAATTAGCTCTCGATGAACAACGGATGGCAATCTTCTCCTTCTTCTTCTTCTTCTTTTTCTTATTCTTCTTATTTTGATTCTCGAGAATTGAACACTGCGATGTATGTTCGGATCGGTAGCCAAGGTAGGAAAATTGCAAAGTCTATTCATAGATTGTAGATTCGAGAGTGGGACAAGATGATCGTAACTGACCCAATAATTCACTGAATTGCGACAACCTTTTGAGCCAAGAACGATGATAATAGGTAGGTACATATAAGTTAGAGAAATATCGAGAGGTAGATTATATAATAAGACTTAGAATTAATTTTCTAAATATATAAAATTCGATTTTCAAGAAGCAAAAAAGATTCTCTGAATTGTTTTTTGTTTTTCTTGCTCGTTAAAAATTTCTATCTTTTTTTATACTTATTTTTCTTTCTTTTTTTTTATAATCCTTAAATCGCGAGCCAACTTCCTATATGCACCATTTCTTATCTCGTACACCTGCAGCGGCTCCAGCTGCAGCATCGCTAGATAGAAGAGAAGAGAAGTGAAGAGGAGTTCCTTTAAACTTTGAACTCCTGACCCGCGTTCAAGAGTATAACGTTTTACAGAGTAAAGTCTGAGTAATGGTTATATAGACGTATACCTATATATGTATATATATATATATCAAGTGAAAAATAATATTTTTATATAAAATTTGAAATTCAATTTTTTTATTTTTTTTACAATTGATCATTAATAAAACTCGATGATAAATAAATATATATATACACATATAAGTAAAAATGACTAAGGTGTTTGAACAGATATACATAAATCGTAATATATAATAATTAATGGATTTTAGTCTAAGCTTTTCATTTTTATTATTCATCAAGTTAAACCGCACGCGAATAGCCTCGAGGGAAGCTTCTCTCGGATAATAAGTCTGAAAAACACATTAATTAAGACCCTTCTTCTTCTTCTTCTCTCAAGAATCCTACCTCGGACGTGCCGCTTCGGTAGACCCTCACCAAGAAGCCCGCGGTTCTTCTCCGCAATTAGATAACTTAAATTATCATCCTAAGTATGGGTGCTAGATGGGAAGGGTGAGGTGGATACTAGGATTGGTATATGCATACATAAATTGATTCCCTACCTGTCTCAGTGCTTCTCTGTCTACTTGCCTGGCTTGCTGCAGTGTACTTATCATACTGTATAATAATCGCTTAACGTTGCGGAATTACTTGCCGTGAAAAGATCCACAGGATCGTTGAACAAGATGGGTTTTCAGAGTTTTTGAATTACGATCTAAAGGCCTCGGCGCGTCAGCTACGCCATGGTAGACGATAATTCATTTCCTTCTCTCGTACACATTACTTGACGGTATTGCGGTTATACGAAATAATTGCCTGGCCAAACTTTGACGTCTTTATGATGGTCAGATGCTATGATAACGGTTAAACAAGACCAAAAATCATCTTGTTTCATTTTTACAAAATTTCTAGTACGGTATATACTTAGAAGCTTGAGATTTTACTTTAAGCCGAAATTCGTGGATATTAGCATGGCCATGATTTCAAAGATATTATACCACATGCACTGGTCGAGTCGTGGTGACGTTTGCTATGACGGAAGAGCCGTTCTGCAAACAGGACTTAATATACCTACCTACCAAACCTGCAGATTCTCTGCATCTCAAATGTCGCGGTGCGTATTTACTCGACTGTATATATACGTAGCTATACGACAGGCTACTCTGTCCACACGTGATTCCGACTATTCTGTACGTTTGCACCCGGTAAACAATTAGTCTCTACTTACTCTCATGTACTCCCTAGGAAATTTACCTCTTCCTTATAACTATAGCCGTGGATTAGTCTACTTATAGAATTACCTACTGGATATACCTGGACCACTAGGATTAAGAGGAGAAGCAGAGTACGTTACAAAATGAACTCCCCCTCCCAAAAAAAAAGAAAAACCGAAAAAAATTAGAAACGATTAATCTTTGCGGTACATTTCGTTATCTTTCTTTTTTTTTTTTTTTTTTTTTTCATCTTCTCTTTCTCTATCTTTTTTTTTTTCTCTCGTCAGTTCGAAGCACGTCGTTCGTTAGACGGCGATTATGAGACGAGCTCGAGGAAGAGAAAAAAAAAAAAAACAAAATAAAAAAGATCCTGGAACCTGTTGCGTCTGCGCTATGGTTTTGTTGGAGATTGTAACAAACAAAAGGCCTGTGAGATAATGGAAAGTTGGATAACGGTACGACAATTTATATACCAATACCTACCTACCTACCTACCGTCAGTCGTTACCTTTCGTATAATAATTTGGTCGACGACTTAGAGGAGGTCGTCGTCCTGATCTGCGGTACAATGGTCAAGGAGACAGTCGGTAGATAAGTATCGTTTTTTATTTTTTGTAACTCAAATAAAACTCACGCGTGAATATATTTGCGTAGATAGATGAAAAAAAAAAAAAAATAGAAACAGAGAGTGAGAGAGAAATATAAAAAATAGGAAAAAGAGAGATCTTTGACCCAAAAGGCTCATCGCACGTCAAAGGTAAGCCGCGCCCTCGACTATTACGATAAAGCAGTACCTATAGAGTAGGTATATAATACCACGCTCCGGAGGCTCTCACAATGCATCGAGGTCGTTCTACCGGATGCGACGTCCTCCTCTCCGTCCCTTCCTCTCTTCCTCTTCCATTTTAACTCCGCACCTCGTCTCTTATCCTCCGGGTTACGTTGTAGGTATGTATGTACATACAATACCTACATACGTGTTGGTGTTGTAGAATAGAGGTAGAAGTACACGCGGTTATACACATAGATGAAGGAGAGGAGAGAAGAGACAAGCCGAAACAAGGCGAGGCGATTCGCTCGTTCTATAACCGAGTATGACCGTCTTTCTGATTTATATACTATGCTGCTCCCGGCACCGGGTACAGGGTACCAAGAGCTGCGAACCGGCTCTCTATTGTTTAACAGAATCGGACGGAAGCTCCAAGCGGAGATGCGAATTCAGAAATACACGATTATCTGTCTTGTCCGAGTCGCGGATATGGATGTAGACAAAATTTACCCCGCGTTTTGATAATATTATCATTTTAATATAACCAAAATCCATCCGGTCATTTATACCTCGGATATAATTATTAGCCAAAAAAAATTTCAAATAGTTGCAGTCACAAGGTGATCCGTAATTTCGAAAAAATCGTTATCACGTTATAGCCAAGTTTTGGCTATAATCTATTGGAAACGCTGAAAATTTACTTTCTATAGTAAATTTATCGTACAAGTTAGAGGTGCTAGCCTCACGGCTGAACTCAACCTATTCTTATTCGATAACTTCCCCAATAAATTTTAGAGAGCAATTTAAAAAAAAAAAAAAAAAAATAAAAGAAAATGAAGGAAAAAAAAGGGATCAAGTGCTTTTAAAGGAGGGTCCTATACGTCCCGCCATTTCACTTATCGTTTAAATTTTTGGTAAGAGAGAATTTTCATCTGGGAAATCATTCGACGCGATTTTGAACAAGGAATGAAAATAAAAATATTTTTACAACGGATCAATAAAAATGAGTAGAAAAATTTTGAGACTGGATTCGGAACATGTAGATTAGAATGAGCCAAAAAAATCGACTATTTTTATTTTTGTTTAAGTATATCGAAAATATTGTTTGGGGTGACAAAAAAACAAATTATTGTGAGAATTTGAGTCCTTAATATTAATATTAAGAGGTCTATCGTCGCAATTTTAAATTTTTATTTTTCCGGAGCGGGTTTTTTTCTCAGAATTCCCATACTATTGAGTTAAACAAAATTGACTTAAAGATATTTTTTGAAGAAAATTGAATGTTCTACAAAAAAGGTCTGATTGAAATTTTCCGTCAGATGAACCGTTTCCTTACAATCATGCCTTAAAAATTGATATAGTTCTACAATTTGATCTTCCAAAGTTGAAACATCAAATTGTAAAACTATCCCAATTTTTAAGGCATGATTGTAAGGAAACGGTTCATCTGACGGAAAATTTCAATCAGATCTTTTTTGTAGAGCATTCAATTTTCTTCAAAAAATATTTCGGAGTCAATTTTGTTTAACTCAATGGTTTGGGAGTTCTGAGACAAAAACCCACTCAGGAAAAAAAATCTAAAATTGCGATGATAGACCTCTTAATATTAATATTAAGAACTGAAATTCTCACAATAATTTTTTTTTGTTACCCCAAACAATATTTTCGATATACTTTAAAAAAAAAAAGGTAGTCGATTTTTTTGGCCCAGTCTAATGTAGATAGAGATATACAAACCGATTCAATAGTTTGATTGAATTTCCTCATATCGGTACGCCGCGTCGGGTCATTCAATAACTCGCTGGTCACCTATTAGCGTCGTAACTTAACCGTAGTTAAGCAAGTACCTATATACGTACATATGTATACATATATGTACCTACATACATACCTATAGGTATTCTATGAGCCGTTGGTTTTGCCCATACCGCAGCGTTGGGTACGATCGATAAATTGTTGTAGCTGTCCGAACAGGCGATGTATAAATGTTTATGTGCGCATTGCGCTACTAGGTTGCAAAGCTGATAGTCTATTCGTCAGTTAGTGCATAGGTACACATGGTTTTATTCCAGTTGTACCATCTGACGATAAAAACTCTAAATCGAAATAGTTTCTATTTAAAAACTCTCACTTATTTCTCGTTTCGTTATGTTCTAGAGCTGCAAGTTCGATATACTTAACTTGGTAATGCAATAACAAGATTATTGAATTCAAATTGTTCTAGGATTACATTAATTGCAATTACAGTTGAATTGATATATACGAAACGAAAATCCAGCTCCGTATCTCGGCGTGGTCCACGGTTCGAGGAACGGCACGAAACCAGTCGAGATTCATCTCTTCTCTAACATCTTCTCTTCTCTTCTTCGTGCAGCCAGCAGCACTAAGGCTCGCGACCTTTGACCTCGAAATGAGGGCAGCTGGTTCTTTCTCACGTAACTATTGCGACAGTATACTTGCACTAGGAAGACTGGATTTTGAGTTTAAACAGAATAGTTGATTTGTAATTCTTCTTAATTTTTCACCTTATATATTTACTTGAATTTCCGCGAATGAAATCAGTGAAAATATCCACGGTAGGTACGGCGCGGCGTGGTGCGAGACTAATCAAAACTTAATGGAGGCGTTAATGAGAGAGTCGAAGCTTTGAGGTGGACCTCAGAACCGGCATTCCAACATTCGTCTCACGTTCACGCTGCAACAATTATCATTATTATTATTCCGGACAACTCGTACAACTTTATCCTACTCCTCTTCGTAGTGTACTGTACTGTAACTCGTATACTGTAAATGTATATGTTTCTATATACATTATTCTGGCTTCGGATGCAGTATGCAGTCCCATTTCTCTTCTCTTCGTATAATTACCAGCACGTGACATGTTTTATTTTAAATATTACGCAGCTGTACCACGACTCACATTCTCTAAGGTAAATTACATACATTATATCGATAAAAGACAACGAGTTTATCGAGTATGAAAATGTCGAGATAAATAATTTTATCAAAATATTTCTTCGCTATTCAAAATCCGGATGTATAATATAAAACAAAAAGAGAGCGAAAAAAAAAAAAAAAAAAGGTGTAAAAATCCCAAAGATAATTGTTCCCGAAAGTATATAAGCCCGCGGGAACAAGGGACGACCAAAGTTGATTTGTCGGTCAACCACGCAGAAAAAGGGATGGGGACGGGCGGTCGAGTGAAAGCAAAGTGTTTCTTCATACGGGCGGACATTCGACGGGATAAATTCGTTCAATTTAACGATTTTTAGATCCGTATAAACACGCGGTCGAATTTCAAGAGGGGTTAAATAAATATAAAGGGTTATCGAGGGTGAGGGATGAAGAATTTTTTCAATACCTAAAATCAGTTAATATCTTTGTAGGATAGTCGATAAGCGTGTTTTTCTTAGTTTAGAATTGCCGGAGGTCAGTGAGACATCGAGTTTGAAAGTTTCGGAGTAAAAAGAAGTAAAAACTAAATAAAAAAAAAAAAATAAATAAATAAAAAATAAAAACAACTTTTTAATTTATGGAATTTTCGAAGCTACGTGTACGAAGGATTTCATTTAATTAGTGACTAAATTGATCAAAGTGGCTTTCGCTAATTGGGATAATAATAAGCGTAAATGGGCTTACTCTCGCCTTTCGACTTTACTCGGTACAGGAAACTCGCTTGCTCGCTGTGTAATGTACCAGGAAAATCGGCTCTTCTACTTCTACTTATACTTTTCTCGCGTTTTGACGTTCCCATAATATGACTTTGTGGTTATATAAACCCGTTGAACAACATCAAGTCGTATCTATATACCTATAATATATGGTAAAAGTGTCGTAGTCTTTTTCTGATCTATGTATGGATATATGGGACATTCCATGCCATCTCGATCAAGATTCTACGTCGATGTCTCAGATTGGTTTGATAATTTTTTTTATGAAAGTACACGACGAAAAACGTAGTCGTAATTTTTTTCAGAATTTTTCGACCCAGCGTATCTGAAGTATGATTTAAAAACTTGAAATAAAAACACCCACTTTGTAAAATCTGAGAAAAATTCAGAAAAATCTTATGAAATATAAGAAAATTTTTGACACCTATTAGAAGATGAAGATTTCATAACTTTAAAAGATAAATACGGAAAATAAGAACTTAAAAAATCATTATTATTCCATTGCATTTTCGACATCAGAATGAACATAAAAGATATGGCGCGAAAAATGTCTATTTAGAGAGTTACAGGGAATCAAAAATATCAGGATAATATTTATATTTACAAATTTATATTTTTCAATATTATCTTGATATTTTTGAATCCCTGTAACTCTCTAAATAGACATTTTTCGGGCCATATCATAGAGAGCTTTGATGTCCAATCTGATGTCGAAGATGCAATGGAATGATAATAATTTTTTAATTTCTTATTTTCCGTATTTATCTTTTGAAGTTATGAAATCTCCATCTTCTAATAGGTGTCAAAAATTTTCTTATATTTCATAAGATTTTTCTGAATTTTTCTCATATTTTACAAAGTGGGTGTTTTTATTTCAAGTTTTTAAATCATACTTCAGATACGCTGGGTTGAAAAATTTTGAAATAAATTACGATTGCGTTTTTCGTCGTGTACTTTTATACAAAAAATTATGAAACCAATCTGAGACATCGACGTAGAATCTTGATCGAGATGTCATGGAATGCCTCGTATATGTAGATTGTAAGTACACTTCAAACCGTCCACGAATAAATCTTAGCCGTGAATAAAGATATATATGTATATAAACGATTAGCCACCGTCCGTATCCATCATTCTCACAAACTGGTATATAATCCAACATTCGATCTTACCAATGAAAACAATTAAATAACGATGCATCATTTTTGACGCTTCTAGTAATCCCGTTTCCATAAGCTGCTTCTCTGTAAACTCCAATATCAACCCATCCCACTCCGAAAAAATCTTATTCAGTTTAACAACATTGAAAGGGAACGATTCCACGGATTCATCTCTCTCTTTCTTTATAACAATAATACAGAAGACCATCAATCACTAAACGGGTATGATACTACTCGGCTGACATTTGAAGGATCTAATTGGTCCCGTCGAGATAATAAAAAGTCACTTTTGTTTCCAGCGATTGGAAAATGAGAAGAAAAGAAACCAAAAATAAAAAAAATAAAAAACAAAGGGAAAAGAGAAGGAAACATAGAGAACAGCGATAATGTAGTATCGAATATTAAAGTCCGTAGTTCTTGTCGTCGAATTATTATAGCTGCAAGAGCAGCTGTTTCAATTTATGGCTCATAACTTAAGTTTTCTATGTCATTGCGTTATAGGTACGTGCGTGTTACACGATTTGAATGACGTTATACGATGATTATATACAGTATCATTCTAATTTATAATAATGTTGCCGAAGAATGAGAATAAATCGTGTTTATGTGATACGAGAATCTTAGAGAAAGAGAAAAAGATAAAAAGAAGAAAAAAAAAAAAAAATGGTTAAAATTGAAAGAGGTATAAAGTTCGCGGTAGTAAATTAGATTACGATAAATAGTTCGACTATTAACTGCTGAAACTAGCACGATCGGTTTATATGATGCAATAAAATGCATCGTATGCAGTTTTCTCCCCCTTTCCGCTATAATACCTATAAAACGTTACGTTGAGAGATGATAGTGTTGAAGAATTAAACAAGCTAACAAATCTTATGTATATATACATAGAGACGTACGTATATATCTATATCACATCTATATCTAGTAGAGACATATTTAGAAATTCAACAGGCGCGTGGGTCCGCGTTCAGAGCCAATGGAACAACGGGGGCCAGCGGAAACACTTAGAGGTCTTGTCAGCGTGTAAAATGACTAATGTCTGTTTCCCCGACAGCCTCGACTTGGCCTCGCCTCGCCTTGCCTTGTCTTGCCTTGCCTTGCCTCGCGGTATAGCTTAGAATAACACGTAATAGAAACAGAGATGAGGTCCTCTAGTCCTAACGTCTGTTGCTATTCTCCTTTTGTTTTATCTTACAGTGTGAATGCAGCTATATAGTCACAAGTCTAAATAATATCTGTACGTTCGTATTTATACTACATTAAAGCGTTTAGATCGACACGCGTAGTTACACACACGTGTACACGCATCAATCAGATCGTTTTATCAAAAGAAGTATAATAAGTTATATATATATTAGACCGTTTCAAAAAAATCGACTATTTTTCATTTTCAAAGAGTAACTCAAAAATATTGTTCCAAATGACGAAAAAAAAAATGCTGTCAAAGTTTGAACTCTTAATATTAATATTAAGAGGTGCCTCGTCGCGATTTTCTATTTCCAATCTAAATAACATGGGGAAATTTTTTTTTTAAACTTTGGAATTCTATAACTCGTCAACGCATCAGTGTACTGATAAGACCAGAACATATTTTTGTAGTGAATTGAACGCTCTAAAAAAAAGGTCTCTTGTTCTTTTTCGATAAATCTATCTATTTCCAAGTTGGTGTATTGGTTATTAATGGTAATTAATCATGACGAACTTGGAAACAGTTGGATTCATCGAAAAAGACCAAGAGACCTTTTTTGTAGAGCGTACAATTTTGAACAACAGCATTCGTGCAGAATCTTTGTAAGTAGATTAATTTTCAAGATATAAAAATCGAAAAGTTCCACAAGACCACTTCCCATGTTATTTAAATGGGAAATAGAAAATCGCGATGAGGCACCTCTTAATATTATTATTAAGAGCTCAAACTTTGACAACATTTTTTTTCATCATTTGGAACAATATTTTTGACTAACTCTTTGAAAATGAAAAATAATCGATTTTTTTGAAACGGTCTAATATATATATATATATTTAATGGGATAAGGAATAGCGTTAATTAGGCGGGTATATACATGGCAGGAATTGAGGTTGATCCAAGGTTTAAAATTGAGAGAATAAACATCGATTAAGCTGATGGATTTCAATGACTATAATATGGATAGCGAGTAGCCAGCGCGAGATTTTAATTTATTACGAAAAAAAAAAGAGAAAAGAAGTAAAAAATAAAAATAAAAAACGGAGACAAGGGACGAGATTGAGATTGAGCATTAGACTTTAGAGCGAGATTGAGATTGGTAGTAGGGGGACCGGGGAAATCTTCTCCTTCTCTTACTACGTTGCACGCGACCGCAAGAAGGAACCGCAAGTTTTCCGAGCCAACTCTCTTATCTTCTTTCCTCTTCTCTTTCTCTTTTAGCTCTTTTCTTTACTTCCTTCCTTCCGCTTCTCTCTCTCTTTGCACAAACTCTGTCTACTGTTGCTCCTCTCCTGTACTCTTATAACTAGGCTCTCAAGATATTGCGGGTTTCTCAAGATACACCGCCCTGTTTCGGTTACTTTTAATCCTGGCTTTATATTAGACTTCCCTCGGGATCCAGCCCAACCTATCTACCTACCTACCTACCTTCTCAGCTTCGGTAGGATCAAGTCAAGGGCGTTGGTGCGTGTCATGATGAACAGTTCGTTCTGTCATGTTATGCTTGTCATCTTGGACCGCATTCCCAAGATCAATTCTCACGTTCTATCCACTGTCGACGATTACACAAATACTTACATAATACACGTAGATATCGTTTTATCGTCATAGCTTGAGCTAAACTAAGATCAGAAATCTAGAACTCGTTAATAAACGTGGCTTTCTAGTGATGTAAAAAAATAGATTTACCCTTTGACTAAGAATAATAATACGATAAGATAGATTAAAATTTTTATATTGAATCGTATATTGTCCGGGTTAATCTGAGTAGTTTTATTATATCTGTAGTTAAATTATAATACCCGTTTAAATGATAATTGGCAAATAAAATTACGGAGTAAAATTACATAAGATTTATTTGCAATTTTTTCAAGGTAAACGAGATACAGAGAGAAAGAGAGAGGGCTGAGCTATGATGCAGGAACAAGTTTCGCGGAAGATAATTACTTAATTCAGTTGCATAGATTCTTGAAAAAAAAAATAATAATAATAATAATAAGAAAGGTACTTACGAAAATTGTTAACTACTTAAAATTAGAGTGACTCTCGCTGTTCAAACTTTGGAATAACTAGTGTAACGGCACGACGCGCCTCTGAGTTTAATACTTTACCTCAACGGAGGGATGTACCAAAGAAAATATTGGACGTTGGCCAGGGTTACCCCGCCTATTTGAACGTTTTAGTTGGGCGAGATGTTTGAAAATAAATAAAAAATGAATAAAATAAAACGAGAAAAAGAATAAAGGAAATAAAAAAAGAAAAGAATAGTAAAAATTTCTTAAAGAAATTTAAAATATGTTTAAATTCCGAATCGTACTTTGTTGATTAAAAATAATGCTGAGCTGTTAAAATTACGTTTTGATAAAATCGAGTCGGAGTTTGAATTATGCAAACTGCGAAGTTAGATAAGATTAAAACTTGTGATTTTTACACTCGGTTATCACGAAGCGCGCGTGTATGTGACGCGATGCTGAGATTTGGAACGCATAACGCATAATCACTAACAGAAGTGCAACGTCTGTGAAGATATAGAAAAATCTTTTCTACATTCTATTTATATTAGAGGATGGAAAAGTTTTGATAAATTTTCTAAAAGAATAAGATTTTCCCGGTAAAGTCCAACGTCGAGCACGTGCTCCGTCTATTCTCTAAAGTAGCGGAGGGCTCTTGGATACTAGCCAACCACGCCTCTGACTATATGAAGCCTTCTATAAAGCCTTCGATACCACTTCCCCCGCATAGACATTCAATTTAATAAAGGCAATAACGTTAAGGGTATTTTCGTTTTTCAACTTTAAATCTAAACTCGACCCCCTTGCGGTACTCACTACTATATATGCCAAAAAATATGGCCACGGATTGGGCGAATATCCAAAAATATATAACCCTATTCTATCTCTATTTATCCATCTACCTTTTTCGCTTTCCTATTTATTTTCTTTTTTTCTTTTATATCCATCAAAGTTATCCACTTTGCGAAACAATAAGTCAACGTCTTTTTGTTTGAAAGAAAATTTTTTTTTTTTGTTCAATAAACGAATTATTGTTGTCCGTATGTCTAATTTAAGTTTCTGTATTTATACAATTTCTCTGTAAACTCGGTTGACCCTTTGGCCAAGACTTTGCACGCACAATGCCAACTAGAGCAATCAATTACCCCGTTTGGTGTGCGAGAGGTAGAAGAGAAGTGGTGGGTTTTTGGTGCCCAAAAACTTCCTCGCCTTGGCGCCCATTCGTGAGGTAGTAGTGGTAGTCGTAACGTAGGGCTATGGGGGTCTACCTTCTATTACGGGCAGCTATTGCTTGGGGTTTAATAACCTACAGTCTACCGTTCTTATCCCCGTTGATACACGCCGGAGCGGAGTTAGTATCGATTCATGGACACCCGTGGCGTATAACCAGCAACCAACTAATTCAGGGAATCGGAGCAATCCAACCGGCTGACGTTTCTTTAATCCAAGACTTGTGGATGGCCCGTTTGGATCGATCGACTTTCTTATTCTACTTTCGGATCTTTTCTTCTCTTCTTTCGATAAATTTTTTTTTTTTTTGTATCTTATTTTTATTCTTAGTCTTCGTTTTATTGTATATATATACGATATCTTGCGGTGCATTGAGCGCCTCAATTATGTCCGAGTGATTGGGCTAGGGCCAAAAAATGTTGAAACTAGAAAAACGAAAAAAAAAAAAAAAAATTAAAAAAATTATAAATAATGGAAACAAAAATAATACAAAAAATTTGGTAATTGTGACCGAGATAATTACCGGCTTTTAATATCGTTTATGGGATTTGGATTATCACACGTTTTATCATTGAGCTATGTGAATATTATACGAACGAGACTAACCACGGTATAAAAACGTTTTATAATTCACGGTTTTTAATTTGTTGAAAGTTTTCTCAATTGGATTACGAAGAGTTGATTAAAACGTGCTTAAATCGTTCCTCGTTTATCGCAAATTCGAATTAGGGTATATATGCCTATTCACATAAATATTTATACTAATTTTACATTTTAACAAATTATTTTTAAATAATTTTTATCACCCTGTACCTAGCCCGTAGCTCACTTGCACGCAATGTATTACTACAGAGCAATGAGCCTTAACGCGGTTTGAGTGGATATAATTTATCACACATTTGCTATTCTCCATTCGCTCTCTCCGACTTGCAGGTTATATACACACGGATATCTGTATAGTTGCATTCGTTCACGGTATAACGTAGGTATCATAGCTTCACTTCGCGCTATGAATTTTTAACCAATAATACGAGGCTGTTACTAGTCCGATATCAATAGCGATCATCTGTTAAATTCTCACGCGGTTTTGCTTATTTCCACACCTTTAAACGTATTCAAACTTCCGTTTATAAACATACCTATCTAACCCTAGCTAACGAGTTTTAGTTTATGACGTATCGCGTTTCGATCGCCACCGATATAGGCACTAAGAATCGGACTATATCCTCATCTATTCATATGAATATTAAACTAAATTTCATATTTAAACGTTCAGATTTATGATACGTATCACAACCTTGCGTGTTTGCGTGTACAATCGTCCTTCCTTCACATATACCTCATTCTATTCCTTTCCTCATCTTCACATCGTACACACACACGTATACGTGTTACACATATATATGAACATAAATTCTGGCACTGCAGGCAGGCAGGCAGGCAACCCTCAAGAGCCAAAGTGGCCACACCAAGCGGCGCACTGTCGCGTAAACCCGGTAGCTAAGCTGCATCCCGTCAGCTCCTTGTGCCTTTCTTGTGCAGACTAAGCGCTGAGAGTCTGGACCGATGATTCTCAACTTTATTAAACTTGAGAAATTTTTGGTGTTGTATAGTTTGTTCGTTTGATTTATTTTATTGTCATTTAGGAAATATATTCGATGGAAAGTTTTCCACTTTTTCTTTTTGGAAGAAAATTTCGAAAAACTATAGTCAATTTCGCGTTTATTTTTATTGTCATTTTATTTCGATTCAATTATTAAATATTTTATCGTTGATAAATTATTAACTCACCGAGATGAGAATCGCTGAACAATTTCGACGTTGGGGTATAAATTGAATTGAACTTCGAGACTAGCTACGTTGTTCTGTTCCAGCTGAGACCAACGAAGGGAGCGACACTAACAGGTGGATTACAGGCGCAAAGTTACAACTTTAGTCGAGACTTGAGACTCGTCGACCGACATAAGAGACGTTGAAACGCTGACAACCGGATGTTGTGTATCACAGTTACAGTGGATGTCATTATTGGGATGGATTTGTTGATTAGAAAATTAGAATTGCTCTCCTAATTATCTTTCCATAATAAGAAGGTAGCTACATGCATACGAATGATGAAAAAACAAAAAAAGAAATCCACTCAAAATTTGTGTAATTCTGATAATATATTCCGTGTACGTTCAAAGAAGGATGGAGGTGCTCCTGAGGGAATGATTTTTGTTACGATTGTGGCCAGCTACAGCGTCCTCGTGCGTGTCGAATGTCGATAGATGTTATCTACAAGTGGACCGGAGTCCATGGTACTTTTTTTTATTTTTTGTTTTTTATACCGCTAAGCTTTCATCGTTCTTTCTCGTACTTTTATAATCCCATAACATTTCGTCCCGTTTCGTCTTGAAGCGTTGCGATTCGAGAATGGTAACCGGTAGAACTTGTTTAAAGCCACTGCAAGTATAAAGGGCAAAAGCTTGTAGATGGTGCGGACGAAGGAACGAGGTATATAGGTACCCACGGGAACTTACGGTGCGCGCAAGAAGCCGCAGAACGAACCAGCTTATATTATGCAAAGCAACGGCGTTGGTTCTAGATTTACGGCGTCCATTTCATTCCATTCCCTTTCATTCCGTTCCATTTGGTTCAACGGTTCCCCGTTTCATACGGCGAGTTATGCGCCTTTTTCGCTGCACCCGATCGCCCGGGACCCCATGAAGGGTCTCGATATTGTCCGGTATGAGAGAAAGAAAAAAAAAAAAAAAAAAAACAGAGGAAAAAAAAAGAGAGAGAAAAAATGAAAATGAAAAAGATAAGGATAAAGAAAAATGATATAAAAACGAGAGGAGAGAATAGGATCAACGAAAGAAAAGGAACGGAAAATTTCGCGCGAAAAACGCGTAGACGATTCTCGCGGACCATTTCGATGGTAATTTACTCGAATCCCGATTGCGGGCAATAAAGCAACCGGAAATGGGCTGCGTAAGCGGACACGGGGACCAAGAGAGACGCACCTGTTGGCAAATTATTGCGATTGAAATTGGCCGAAACTATACGAAATCATTGCGAGGCTGGGCAACTCGTATATCTATTACCTCGATTGTTTCCTTGACGTAAAAGCCTTCCATATGTAGGCATTCACGCTTCGCAGAGTTGATATCGTTCTGACATTTCGTTGGATAAGCTGAGGTCGTTTATTTCAATTAAGGAATTTCTTTTTCATTTTTTTTTTTTTTTTCTCTTTCTCATTTCTTCAAGATTTCTCGAATCGATTTAATCTCATGGACCAGCGCGGTCTTTCGGCCGAGAAAATATACGAAATTTTTCGTTTTTGTTTTTTTTTTTTTTTTTTTTTTTTTATTATTTCGCCTTCGTTTGCAGTTTGAACGATGTTTTGTTCGGAGGCAAGGCTCTCAGTCGTCGTCAGTTGGACGGAGTTATTTTCATGCCAACGCGAAAAAACAAAGGTAGAAAAGCTACAAAAATACAAAAAACCATCCCCGTGCCTACGCTTCGCGTTCTTCTCTACTGGCGGGGGAAAGAAAAAAAAAAAGAGAAGAAAGCAAAAAAAAGAAAAAAACTCTTTGCTTCAGTCGAGGGAGCTGATAGAGAAAGAGAAAGAGAAAAAGAGAGAGAGAGAGAGAGAGAGAGAGAGAGAGAGAGAGAGAGTAAAAGAAGGAGAGATGAATCGCTAACGGGGAGAAGGGGGCACGGAGGAGATAGCACATTGTCTCTACAGTTCGTAATTAGGCTGAATGGGTCTTTTCAGCCGACTATTCCGAAATTAATATCTCCCACCATGTTGTGAAATATTTTGCATATAACAATGATTAATACCCAGTCGATTGGATATCCCCCCCCCCACTTTCCATTCCCATTAATATCGCAATTTAATTTACGAAAATAATTATATCCGCAAATTTTCGATTATCAAACTTTGAACCGAATTATCTATATACTTTATTCTGTAATACCAATATTTTCATTAATTTTCATAATCTCGTTCAGTATATTGAATCCGCCCAATTAGCATGTTGAAATAAAAAAATATAAAAAAATTAAAAAAATTTCCAAATTTATTGTAGAATACGAAAGAAGAGATTTTTGTTTTTTCTTTTTTTCTTTTGGACCGCGGTTCTTGTCGTGTTCAAAAATGATATTTCATTAGTTCGATACTTTGCGAGCGTATATATACTGACAAGGTTAATTAAGTATAATAGTACAAGTTTAGTTTTAGCGAATGAAAACTGTCTGATAAATAACAACCGAGGTAAAGATATATCCGAGAGTTACGGGATGATAGACGAGCGAGTTAGATGAGGCGATACGAGAGGTTTCGGTCGCTAAAGTGACCGGGTTAAATGGGCTTCTCTCGTACGAGGTAACACTTTGAAAATAGAACTATGAATCTTGTTGTCGTTACGTGGAGCTCGTGTAAGAGATTATTTTTACTTGTTGGTTTGCTGCCCCACGAGTGAAGAAGCAACGGACGAAAGAACGAACGAAAGAACGGACGTACAGACGGTATGTATGTACGAACGAATGAACGAACGAACGAACGAACGGTTACGCGATTTCTGGCAATCGCGTTTTCTACAGGATATATAACATCGGCTATATACCAAGTATCTACAAGAAATGGGAACGGTACGCGACTTCTCTACCTCGTCGTATTACTTGAAGGAAATCTTTTCACGAGAAATCCAACTCACTTCTCTTTTTCGACTTATCCGATACGTACCAAATTTTTTATTTCCCTTTTTTTTTTTGTTTTTGTTTTTTTTTTTTTTTATTTTTTTATTTTTTATACATATCCCTCCGTTCTGCAGACGGCGAGGCGATCAACCAGAATAAATCGTGGACCCTTGCTGAAAATACTGCCAACAAAATAGATACATGGTTGGCCTATCAATTATTTTCAATGAAATTTACGACTTGCTTTCAGGATTCCATTTTATTCGTCTCTCTGTACACGTAATTTTCTTTTTTTTTTTTTTTTTTTTTTTTATTCTGTTTCAAGGATTTCATCTTGTAAATTTTTTACCGTCATTACCATCCGGATAAAATCCACCACATATACACTAGAAGTTTTTTTTTGTTTTTTTTTTTTTAATTTAAAAAATTTTTTTCTTCATTATTATTTAATTTCATCATACTCAAAAACGGGGTTCTGTTCTCTGTACTTCTATATACATAATATACATATATATATATTTGTATCTCTGTGTATTTCACTTTCGGAGAATATGGTTTGCTACAATTGGGTAACGTAATTAGAAGTTGGCGTTAATTGCTACCGTGACGCAAACCAAGCCGCAGTAAGTTACAAACGAAGAGAAGATGCTCTCGTCCTGTACGAGAGTGATAAAGTAAGATACTTATCCCACTGTACAAAGGATACACCTGCGTATATCTACGTCTCTGTATATATCCATAATTATAGATATATATATATATATATATATATATATATATATATATATATATATATATATATATATTATGTATACGTGTATCTGACGATAACACGTATGATACGTAATCTTATACTTTATACTACACACACCCTGGCTATTAAGAAGTGTGAGAATCGTGCGTTACTACTGTTGTTATAATACCAACATCTAACTTAATTTTACGTCCATGTATATACATACACGTATTTATCTATATTATATGCATGTACATACCTGTGTATGTATGTAGCTACGTCTTGTTGCGTCATTGTTGGATTGACGTCACGTGAAGATACATAATGTATAGTTGGACGTTTGTCGCCACGACTAGACTGGATCTAGAATCTTGAACCAACGTAAACCGAGTAGAGGTTTATAGACGATTCTGGGTCAAAACTGTAGCCAATCATTTTATAAGTATTACCTATTACCTTCGTATATAATAATCGTTATGTTATATTAAAAACTATAAATGAAATAACAGAATCAATAAATAATTCATATTGATAATAAACGACAAAATTTATATTCAATGTATGAAAATTAATAGTAAAAATTTTTTCTCTCTTTATTCTGTTACAGGTAAGTCGAGAATCTCAATTTCACCTACTGACTACCAATTTTGAAACAATTATAACAACTGTGAGTGAAAATTTTATTGATAATATCGTAACTCTGCTCAGGATTGAAACGGTAAGAAATGTGTGTGTTAAATTTTATTATATTATATGTATCTTTCTTAGTTCTACTTTTTTGTATATATCTAAGAAAACTTGGAAATGATCGAATCAGTCGTACTTGAATTTAAGACCAATCATTTTACTATGACTTATAGTTTGGACTGTAGTTTAACTCTCTCTTTGATATCTTTACTCTCGTATATCATAAGATTTGATAAAATTTTTAAGATTCTACTGTGCAAAAATGATTTTCAGAAATAAACCGGTAGGATCTATGATATAGATGAAGAATACAGAAAATCGCAAATGACTTTATATAGATAAAAGTTTTAACTACATTAATCCTCTTGCGGTTAATAATCCGATCAAACTCACACTTCAGGATAAATTTCTTACCAAAGAATAAAGAAAAAAAAAAATGAAAAATTAAATATCTGGTATCTACGTATCGCGATTTCCATTTCCGGTTATATAGGAGAGACCTACGTCTGTGTAATTCGATGAAGAGAGTGAGAGAGAAGGCAAGTCGTTATTGTATCATAGACGCGATATAATGCTGAGCTTAGAAGTGAGTTTGGGGTTAGCTAGAATCAGAATCAAGGTTCAAAGTTTACCCCGATGGAAGTGGTAACGGACTCATGAAACGAACAAACGTACGTACGAACGAAGGAACGAATGAGAGAATAGGATATATCGTACCGTACCGTACCTTTACCCGCGTTCTCGTAACTTAACGCGAAACGAAGTTGACGGAACTTTCCACTGATTAGAAGCACCCTGCTGAGACTTTCGAAGACTTCTATATGTATATCGTAGTGTTTATACACCTACGTATATACCTGAAATCTTCCAAACAATAGTCAGATTAATAGAAGAGAAGAGAATAGAACAGAATATAATAGATCAGAGACTAGTGCTTACTTATTCACATACAAAGGATTTCAAGGGTCAAATACGATCTTCGATTTGTTAGATATTTGAAAAACTTTATATAACTTTACTTAGATCAGCTCAATTATTGTTGGGTAGTTACCAAGTACAGTAGCTGTACTTACTCAACTCCAACTTTCTTTCTCTCTTGAATTTAGATTATTGGAATCAGGTGTAGCTGCTGATAGTTTCTGAATAAATCGATCTTTCGAAATGTAAACTTGAACCGTTGAACATTAAGGTCTTCATTATTAAACCAACGTACAGAACTTCAATTTCAGTTTCAATTTACACGACTAGTATATATATATATCTGAGAAATATTTGATACTGGATTTGTCCTGAGATCCATTTGTCGGATTGCTGTTCTTAATAAAAATATTTATCAAGATTGAAGAAAAGAAATGAACCTTAAACAAGAAGGGATGAAAAATTTTATATCCTACAGAATGAGTGTAACGCGACACGTAATATCTGTGTATGAAGTACAAGATAGGCATGGGGACCCATGTAGTGTAGTATCAGAGATCTGTAGATACGACCTACGAACGATAAATACAACGCGAGTCAGAATTCTCGTTAGATTTTTTTTACGGTCCAAGTATTCGCCACCCGGATTTTACCAGGAAAAGCAAAAGCTAAAATATTTCAAATATATATACGACGATGTAGACGTTTTACCTCATTCCTACAAATCTCGAGGGTGAGAGGGGATGATGTGCTACTAGTATATCTGTATACGTATGTAAATGTGGTTGTATATATGTATATCTAGGTATATGTGTTGTGTATTTTAGTTTATATCTATAATGCCGTAATACGTTGGTCGAATCCTTCTACTGCCTGCAGTCAATCGGTGGATTCGTTAATCCCCATCGATACAGGTATAAACTAAACGATCCCGTGTACTAGCTGAGGTAGTACGTGATAGGGATCCCGTAGTCGACAGTAGATGCATCAACATTTGGCAGGGATTTCACTCAGCGAGATTAAGCTTATTTTCGTTCCCTACATAACTGTGCCGATGCCAGATGCTTGTATGCCTAGATACCGGACCTTCGAACCCTATGACTATACCGAAGCTATACTGACCACGTGAGTTAGAGTCGATTTTTGGTGATGCGGACGTTATATTTTTAAAAGAAATTCGGTTTAAGTGGTTTATATCTATTACCAGAATCCTAGGAAAGAGCTACTGTCAGATTATTTGGAGTATTTCCAAATTTCATATATAGTTACGATTTCACATATTATACCAATGGCAATCAATCTGAGTAGAAATTCTTTAAACGTTATTACCTGTATAAATATAACGATAAAAAAAAAAAATATCTTCAATTTTTGGACGAATCGCAAATCATCGAGATCGAAGAATATTTCAGCTAACTACATCAGTAATATTTATTACTTTCGTATTACCCTAGTCTTGCAAGTCGAATTTCCGCATAGGTTTTAAACCGTGAAAAGTGTAGCGAAATTTTGGACCCGTAATCCGCCGTGCCAGAGGCGTCGTATGATCCTTTGAACGAATTGAATGGCTTTGACATAGACCATTCGGCCTGACTTAGCATATAAATGAACATCGTGTATTGCAAGGGAAGATTCTTGACTAGCATAGGTACATACAACTATTCGTAAAGGTATATATATATATATATATATATATATATATATATACCTATCTAACGTATATGTTAACAAATACCATCGTATATCTATATACCAGGTACGAATATACCTGCACATGAGAGTAATTACCACATTGGGGTAATAACATCGTACCGATTAATTATTGAGTGAACGATCGAAGAACATCTGGAATGCAAATGATTATCGACCAACCGTGCAGCGGTTTACACCCTACTTAGTCTAACGGTATCTTTAATTTCACCACATATCGCTAATATATATTCTATTTCTTACTGTTTAACTAATTTACGGATGTAAAGTCTTCACGTTGTTACTTTCAGTTCAAAATTTATAGTTAAAATATTTGAAAATTTGTAAAAGAATATTTTTTGTTCAGAAATCGTGTGCTTCAACTTTTGGATAAAAAATATTCTTGTCTAATTTCACGCGATTATATACGTATATATATATATACCTAGATCGTTAGCATGAGAGACAGAGAAATCGCTCGAGAGGGTATACAGGCGTGCTATCTGGAGTAGCACAGACGTTGGTTAAGATGTAGTCAGTTGGGTTGTCGTGGGTGGTGCAGTTGGGGGTTGTCACCGTTGGTTCATTTACTCGCATTGTTGCTTTCTCACCCCTAACTCTAACCAGCGTCTGTCCAACCCTACGCCATTCACCTCCTCGACGATCGCGACACGTAGAAGCCTAGACTAGACTTGACTAGCGAACTCCTAGGCGACTAGCCTCAAGGCTGGGGCTACATACTGCAGTGCGGTAGCTTCTAGTATACCTTTATCGTACATGGAGCTACGTTGCTGTACAGTATGTATGTATATATGTATGTACAACATACATACATAGACACATGTGTGTACATTCATACACACTGCACTACCGATTTACACGTAGGTACGTGTACGTAAGTATGTATGTACGTATGTACATATATATATATATATATATATATATATATAGATCTATAAATGGGAGTGGAATTTCCTAGGTTATCCTGCTGGCTGTTGCAACTAGTCTGAACCAATTTCTACGATGCTTTGTGTAGGACTAGCTGCCGATCAGCCTCGATTATATGGGCTAGGTATACCGTAGGGACTGATTTATTTGATAGTATATATCCTAGGGTTTTAGAAAACTAATAATAGATTATTTTCAAATAGTTTTGATAAATATGATTTTACAAAAAAAATTTAAAAAAAATTTCTTTTCAGATTATAGTAAAAGTTAGATTTGATACTATATAAGAGCTTTTTAGTATCGAGTAAGTAATGCAGGTATACCATGTTTCAACTTGTTCGTATAACTTTTTAGTGACTCGATTTGTTAGCACGTTTATTTTACTACCGGTTCGTTACCCTCGAATATTTTTTTTTCTCGTTTTTTTTTTTTTTTTTCCTTTTTTTTTGTTGTTTTATTTCAGCCGATTGCAAGGTACTAATTGATGTACTAACCATGTCATGCCGCGAGGGAAACGAAACATTATTATTATCATTTTTTATTTTTTATTTTTCTCTTCTCTTTTTTTACTTTACTAACAGAATCGTAACACATGGGGTACATGGGTTGATTTTAAACTGTGCTATATAATATTATACAAGCTTTTTTTTTACTTTTGAAGGAAAGAAAGAAGAAAAAAAGGACATATAATTGCTTCTTCTTTTTTTTTTTTTTTTTTTTCGTTTCTTTCTTTTAAGAAATGAAGAACGTTAATTGTCAAAAGAAAATTGTATACCTATCTACCATATTCGACTATCATATAATTTAAAAAAAAATGTTTTTTTCTATTTACTACACGAAGATGCGGATCAGTTTTTGCGATAAACCGTTTATCGTTCCGTGTCAAATATTCGTGTCAAAGAGGAGTGGAGGAGGTATTGCTACACGTTATTTAGAGGACGGAAAGTGGCACTTGCCACGTACAGTGACTTGATCGTCACAACCTTGTACCGAATTAATCCTATACTCGAGATGCGGTCACGAGTATTAACCACCAAGTGGTCCTTAATTGTATCTATAGACAGTTTCCCGCACGTCATGATACGATTTCTAAATACTTTGTGGGGGATTCTGAAAAAAAAAAAAAAAACAAATTGAAATACATTCCATTTTGAAAAAAATAACAAAAAAAAAGTAAATAAATATAAAAAACCATTACTCCATTTCCGGAGTAGATACATAAAATTATATGATTCTTATTTAGGCCTGAGCAAACTGACCTAAAAACTTAACTATATATATATCACGAAAGCGAGGTTCTAATTAGTGTGCAGGTGTGCACTGCAAGAACTTGTGAACCTTGCTGCACTGTACGTCTATTTACCGCGCACCTCGCTACGATATGTGTTACACGCATGTACGATAAGGTACGAATTCTCATACCTACGTATATGCCTATACTATAGCCTCGCTTGAACCGGAGACAGAGGCCTTAATTAGCGGCAATAATTAACGCTCAGTGATGTTGTGCGTTGCGATTGACGCGTGCGTAGTTTACCTATACATAAATTTTGCGATTGTGTGCGTTAGTCTTGCGTATATGTACGTGAAAGAGGCTGTGTTATTCTATAAACGGTGTTCACTGTATAAGTGCGATTTATTGGTAGGGAAAAATACGGTATACTTAATATATCCAGGGTGGCCTACTCTTTGCGACTATGTGCAGGTTGTAAGGACGAGTACAAAGCAGCGATGATCGATCTCTATTCACCGCAAATAACAAGAGAAAAAAAAAGGAGATAAGAAATTGATTGGAAAAAAATATATAATAATTTTTGTTTTTCATTTTAGTCGAAATTAGTATCAGAGTTGGTCAAGCCTAACATTAATCCGTATTAAGACGCCTTTTGTCACCGTCTGTAATGCTAGGGTTTCGTACCTACCTCGTTTAGTTTACCGTAGAAATGCATATCATCCATCCGGCATACATATCTGACGTTAACACACCAGACATTATAGATGCCTACCAACCAACCCCAGTATCCTTATTAGCTTACAGAGACAAGCGTCAGATTTAATTTACGATTATGCGGGTTCGGTTATATCTGTGATCGAAATTTTTTTAAGATCAAAGAAGGTTTTATGAACTTTAGATACTCGATGATTATGTATTAGAAAATAGAGAAAAGGTAGATAAATATTAAACGATCTTAACACGATTGACGAGAAATATATTAACCATTTTTTAGGCGATTAGAGATCACGGAAATGATCTTATCTTCGTTACCATGATCAGTTCAGAAATTCACCAGTTCTCGTTTAAGGTCTTATTATTAATTCAACATTACGAAATCTGAGAGAAGAACCGAGTGATCGATAATTAGAGACCTAAGTTAATCGATATATCCCCGTGTTTCGTATCAAATTCTTCCGGGTTTTCTAAAACGTGAAGAAGAAGATAAAAAAGAAAAATAAAAAAATGTAATTCATATTGCAGCAATGTCTAAAAAGTTCTCTCGCATATATATTTCTTTGAGCGTTTTCAGCCGTTGGCTATAGTAGGTACTGAAAGTAGGTATGTTACGTATGTACGTTTGTATATAGGTATGTATGTATACATATACATAACTGACACGTGTTTGCCAACGTTTGTAAATATAATATTTATTTAAACTAGTGAAAGAGCGTAGGTACCTGGAACCTGCAGTTTCCTCATATTATACGTATGTATGTATGTACCTATTTATGTTTTGCGGTTTGCTACATCAGAAAGAGTAGCAGCAGCAGCAGCAGCGGGAGAAAGGAGTAAATAAAATGTGGTTGAAAAATGTACCGAGTTCTTTTCTGCTGAACCGGAGGTAGATAGATATAAAAAAAAAAAAAGAAAAAGAAAAAAGAATAAATTACCTGAACCTTACTCAAGCCCTGCTACTTTGTATCTCGGACGTGCTGAACGTGGACAGCTATGACACTATGAACTTAAGGTGTATTACATCGTTCTTATTGGACAGGTGAGACGTAGCAATTAAGGTTTACGGCTTAACGGTCGGACGATTTCACGCGGAATAGAAGATGAGACTCGCGGTTTATTGACATGTCGTAAATCACCGGATCGATATAGCTAACAGTTGAACATTTTACGATTGGTAGTACGATCGATGTCTGATAGCTAGTCAATTTTTAGTTTGCCTTATATTATACTGTATATAACTACGTATATGGTATAATACATAAGCAGATACTATTCGCGGTGCAAGTTTTACCGTGCGCATCATGTAATCGCGTATTCAATACGCGTAGTTATGCATTTTCAATCATTTCAATATCTGCATAACCGTTTCAAATAATTTCACATTCTCGTATACGCATATATATATATATACATCGATCTTTTAAGTGAAAAGTCACGTTTATGTTATACTCATTTTATGAGCATAGTTATACGATACGCTATTCCTCGTTACGTTACGTATTTTACGGTCTATGTATAAGCACTTGCGGAGAGAGAGAGAAAAAAGACAAAAAAAAAAAAACAATAAAAAAATAAAAAAAATGGCACGAATTATCCGCCATTACAGTCGACCTTGAGACTATAGCGACGTTTCGTGACTTGTGAGTATAATAATTGTGTCTATCGGTAAATATATACGACAGATCGTCAACGAAGATCGGGAGGATAAAAAAACAAAAAAAAAAAAAAAGAAAATTAGCGTCTGATGATCCTCAATATTCAGATTACAGATCGTAGAACGATTAGACAGACGGGTCAGAACGACAGGACGGTTTTTAGGTGGTAGTTGAACGTTAACTAACGTAATTAATGTTAAACTTGTAAGGCGAGCGTTAGCTCTGAACGAGAAATGCCGAAAAAGCGTTAACTGGAAAGCGAGTAACCGGCTTGGAAATATCAACCAAGAACCATATAGCGAGTGAGTTTCGGTAATTAGATACCGTTTTGACACGTCAAAGTCTGAACGTCCCGGAAACATGGTTGCGAAGATTGAAAATTTTGAAACTATATATATACGGTAAACGGTTATACCAATGACTATACTACCACGATCGAGAAATTTTCTCTCTCTCTCTTTCTCTTTCTCTTTCTCTTTCGATTTATATTATACATTTAGGTAAAATTGTACAATATCGTAAAGAAAATATGAAAATTATTCACATCGATAGGTGTTCAAGGATGCAGAATATTACGCAAAGTATTAAGACGTTGCTCAGAGAATTTACGTTATTATTTCATTTTATTTATTTATTTTTGTTATTTTTTGTCAAAATCTGCGGCTTGCATATTAAGCGGATATACCGTTTTCGAGATATTCAAGCGTCCCTTTATGGTCGCGTTTCTCCCCAACTTATCTCTGATTTCATAGTATCTATTTCACGGGAGGGTATATAAGCGGATTTGCTCGCCAGTCACGTAGTGAAAATTCAGTTTCGGTATTTTGCACCTCCCCTATATATATATATATATATATACACGCAAGCCGGAAGCAAAAAAGGCAGGCCAATAGTCCAACGGAAGCCGCAAGTAGCTTATGCACACACGTGTAGATTATATTTATGTACGATATTAGAATTTGAAACCGGTTACCAAATTATCGTCTTCAAAAATAAATTGTGTATATATATATATATAATTAGCACTTTTTAACTCTTGTAAAACGCGTTAATTTTAATTTTAATTTTAATTTTCTTTTTTTATCTCTATAAAAAATTTTCAGATACGATTAATTAACGTTCGAAGTAAATAAAACAAGATCCAGTTATCGGCAGATCCGAAATTTTAGCATTTGCCGAAAATCAACCTGCGGTAAAATTCTGATATTTTCGTTATCGGGGTTGGTACGCAAATTCACCTGCAGCTAGTCGCTATATACCCATTAATCGATCGCAAACGATAACCACGTTGATCGAACCACAGCTTCGACACTATCGTATAATAACGTCGGATAATTGTCGAGTGTTGCTACCGATTTCGTGACGTTATTATATAGCTGGCTATTTGTTCGGACAGTGTATACCAAAACAAATTTAAAACCATGTCATTTTACTTTGCGATATATAATATTTAGGTATGTGATATATGTAGCTACGTATTATATATATGCGGT
The DNA here is from genome assembly GCA_963924015.1 of Macrophya annulata. Lineage (NCBI taxonomy): Eukaryota > Metazoa > Arthropoda > Insecta > Hymenoptera > Tenthredinidae > Macrophya > Macrophya annulata. Next base: position 2,624,664 of record OZ001262.1, read on the forward strand.
GGTCGTTATTGTCACCGCACCAAAAAACGTCAATCACAATATTATATCGAAATAAAAATGAAAAAATGAAATTTTAACAATTTTATATAAAATTTTCAAATATACATTTCCAATACATGAAATTTTGCATCGCATGCCAAGTCATCTATAGGCTCTGTTCATATTCCACTACAGGATAGTTCTCATAGTTCTCACATGGCTATCATTGAATTAGGGTGAATTTTATTAAGAAATGATAAAAACTGTATTATTGAGATATTTAAACAATAACCAAAGAGAAGACATTTCAATTATTTGGTGATTTTTAAGATGAGACCAAGTCATCACATACTAAAATATAAAAGAACTGTAAAATGGTCAGGGTCAGATGCTGTATGATTTCTTATGGAAAGTCGGCCATACGTAATATCGTCGTCTGTATAGATAAAAGAATAAAAAAAAAAAAAAAAATGGCAGACCAATTTAAGCCCGTGTTGCACAACGTGACATGGAACAGAACCGGGAGGCCTCGAAATGGGTTGCTTGCTCGGGGCCATATAGATCAGAAGCGTAGAAGTTGACTGCACTTTGGACGACGACGTGGGAGGCACCTCACGTATCCCTCATCCTCCTCTTACTCATGCGCTTCATCCGCTAGCATAACGTCGGGGCTGTCTCAACGGCTGCAGTGCGGCGTGTACGGGGTATAGGATATGTACAATCTATATACCTACCTACATCGGTTGCAGGGAAACGCAAATGCTCGAATTATTTACGCTAAATTTATCAGCTCCAGGAGCTACGAGTGAAATGCAAAACTCGTGATACAAAATGCAAAATGGCACGCGAACGCTGTGGTTTATTCGATCGGAAACTCGGGACGGTCTGTCTGTAATCTCTCGTATTATATTTATTTGTATTCGTCGAGGTTTCGTCTGTTACATATAGCTTTATACATACCTACCTATATAATCCTGTTTCTTTCATTTTCAGTTATTGAAAAAAAATTCACCAATATCTAAATTTTTTTTTTTTTTAACTTTTTTTTGGAATCGATATAATATAGTTTTTCGTATTTATTATAGATCGGTTAAGGCATTGTAATATCGTTTTTTTATTTTTCTTATTATTCGTAAAGATATTATCGTAGACCTCTGCGTGTTCGAAGGTGAATAACGAGGACGATTAATGTCGAGTTCCATGAGTACGAAATAAGGAATAAAGAAAAGAAACGAAAAAATAAATAAAAAAACTAGTGGAAAACATACAAGAAGAGAATGAACGGACGTGTCTATGATAAATAATGTGGGAATTGCCGAGGATATATCGATTGGATTTGGTGGTCTGGTAATATTGTTCTTATAGGCCTTATTTTCTCCTTGGTCAATAATACATTTTTCCACTTTCACCACCGAGCCGAACTACATACCTTGTCTACCTTCCTTATTTCCTTCCCTTTCCTTTTGAGGGAAGAAGAAAAAAAAAAAGAAAAATTAATTCCTTACTTTACTGGAACAATACACGACTGGGAAGCAATTTACTACGTGGTAGTGAAACGACCTCGGCTAATCATAGACCAGACACATATTACTGTACAGTCATAAGATTTTTATATAATAACCTTTTCCTGCCATTTATTATTCGTTATTTCATTAGGTTAATAGCGATTCCCTTTTCATTCCCTTTCTCTCCCATCAAATTTTCTGTATACCAAAAATCTTATGGAATATCAAAAAAATCTTTAAAGACTGTGACATTTTTTGAAAAGGAGAAGTTTACGAGCCGGTAAGAGGCGGCAGTTTTCCAGATAGCGAAACCCCATAATGGCAACGAGAATGCTCCGAGGTACTGGGGAAGTTAGGGAGTAAAAGGGCGGCGGATATAGTAGTTGTTTTTACGCGAAGAGGCAAGCTTTGATAAGAAGACGAAGAAGAAGAAGAAGAAGAAGTAGTAGAGAGATGGTCATGGTCGATGGCGCGTGTAGATTCCCGCGGATTTCCCGGGGTTCGAAAGAGCTGGATTTCGTTTCCGAGATTGAATTCTTTTCTCCAAGGTATGGCATAGTCCGAAAGATTCCACCCTAAATGTCCTCCTAAAACTGGCCACTTTTTAGACTGACGAGGAGTCGATAGGTCAACTAACAATAAGAGGGAAAGACAATAACGTTCACGCTATAGAAACCGTTTGCCATTTACTATCTTTATCTTGCCACTTGATCTCTCTGTCCACGACGCGATTTTCTACACTCTTCTATGGTTAGGTCTGACCTGGTCTTACCATCGCCTTCTTTTCCGCAAAGCTCACAATTGACAGTGGGATAAAAAAAGAAAAAAAAAAAAAATAAAGAAAAATAAGATCCCGTTTTCTATTCTCAAGAAAGCTTTACGATAACAGAAAAGACGACTGACCGTAAACGATAACGATTTCGAAACAAGGACGTAAACGATATCAAATTTTCGATCGTAAGTCTAAACAAGTTGAATAGTTTTATCACTAATATCAAGAAATTTCCATCTACAAAATCTGTCGCATTATATTTGGTCAAATATCGTACATAAATTTATTTCCGAAATACAGTAATGTGCAGTAACCGGTATTTGAATTCATCGTTTCGAGGGTTAAATCGTCGTACGAACTTGCAGTTACCACGTAGCAAACTTCCTAGGGAGTTACAGTAAGCATGAATTAGCTTGACTGGCGGATCAATTCTCAATAATCCACACCATACCACGGGCATTTACATTCGAAATTGGGTAATAAATACGCCGTTTGTGGCGCACCTATTCTCCATACTACTGTTCGGCTCAAGTGCCCACTACCTACCCCGTTCGTCGGACGGATTTCTGGCCAAAGTCCAGCTAGTAATATACATATATATTATAGTTATATGAGTGTTACATATCTCTTAGTACAGAGAATATCTCGAATGTCGATAGATATCTATAATTATATTATACATGTATATGGGGCATTTCAGCTATAACCGAGCGGCCATTGCCTCGACATTTTTTTTTTGTTATGTCAATTTTTTCGCAGGTACTTTTCGACAAAAAAAAAAGACATACGTATTCGTAAAAAAAAATTATTCGTCATCAGGCTCCAGTTTATGACCTTTCAAAGCAGAAAAATATTATTTTCGACTAGAGTGTATCCGCCGATTTTTCTCAAATAAATTCACTGAAAAGTACATTAAAAATCGCATCTTTTGGTGGCTATCTCATCGTGGAGAAACGATTTTTCGATTTTTTCTATTTGAATGAAAGTGTGAAAAATGTGTTTTTATTCATAAAAAAGGAGTATAGGTACTGGTAAGTACACGTATTCGGATATGAATTTTTTTGCAAATCGTGGATGTATTTCCATTCTTTAATTTCAGTTATTATTCTTATTGTCGAATTTATGGCAAGGGTTACAATTACCGACAAGTAAGCTTACTTACTCCTTTTTTACGAATAAAACACATTTTTCCCACTTTCATCCAAATAGAAAAAAATCGAAAAATCATTTCTCCACGATGAGATAGCCACCAAAAGATACGATTTTTAATGTACTTTTTAGTAAATTTATTTGAAAAAAATCGGAGGATACACTCTAGTAGAAAATAATTTTTTTCTGCTTTGAATGGTCATAAACTTGAACCAGGTGACGAATAATTTTTTTTTGAGAAATACGTATGTCTTTTTTTGTCGAAAAGTATCTGAAAAAAAATTGGCATCACAAAAAAAAATGTCGAGGCAATGGCCGCTCGGTTATAACTGGAATGCTCCATATATAAATATCGTTTTGTCGATCGAAATTTTAGATTTAAAAATAATTATCAATATGTTTTATATATATGTACATTTATCATATTCCTATAGAGCTTTAAGAAATGACAGAGTGTAGAATTTTATTTTCTTATACCTATAGTTTATATTTATTTTCAACGTTTTCTTAGAAATATACCACCGTACACGATTTATCGACTCTGGATTGCACCCTGTGGCTTATATACTTTGGCGACTTATTACCGGGTCTGAAGGACTCGTCAAGTATTCATGGGCGAGCCGAGTCGACCGCAGAGTGAACTAACGGTATATATATATACTCGTGTATATATATACTTTCTTATACCTTATACCTACCTATACACATTTTCTCGTCTTATTTTACTCGGCTAGTCGGCTAGTGTCGTTTGAAAAGCAGGCAACCTGACAGGCAACCACCGGACATAGGTAAGCATTAATAAATTGAGGACTAGCAGGTCTCTGCTCGGGTTAATATTTCAACTTAATCGAGCTACGAGCCTTTTCCCTTAGGAAGATAACGCGCGATCGAGAGAAACTGCACCTATACAAAGAGAAAACCGAAAGAAAAAATAAGAAACAGAAGATTATTAAATCACCAAAAAGAATAGAGTAAAATCACAAAAAATATATGAAAAAAAAAAAACAAAAGAAAAACGTGAGATGAAAAGGATCGTAATATATAAGAAGCATTAATTGATTCTCAAAGTTTTGAAACTATGTATAAACTTTTTTTTAACCACTTCCGTACGTACCTTCTCTATTATTTATCACAATTTCACAATCGAATACTTACATTGTACAAAATATACCAACATTTCATTTAATAGTACTTTTTGATACTAGTTCGAGAATTTTGATTCTTGGACAAGTTTGAAGTTTTTCGCCCGAGCGAAGCGAGGGTGACAATCACAAGAATCGAGAATCAACTTTCGCACATGTATCGAACCTTGTTTTCGATACGACATGCGGAACGTTGAATTTTGTGGACGTGAAGCGGGCGCAAAATCGAACTTCGCGCACGGCGTGTTCAAAAAGTTATTATAACGTTAGATTTGCATTTACAATCGTTATCTAAAATAAAAAAAATTTAAGACTGTCGATTTTACAAGCAAATTTTCATCCATATAGAATCTTGACAGATTGTGGCAAAGTCCGTTCAAGGTTTTGCACTTTAATGATAAAAAGTTTTCTCGCGATAAGAAACGGGATTTGAGGTCATTTATATCACGTGATTTATAATATTGATAAGTATAAGTCGATTGAGCGGGATATTTTCTTTGCATTTCGATTAATGAATGAGAAAAATATTGCACATGTATTAAAAGCTTGCAGTTAAGACAGTTGCAGGGTGAAACGTATATATATTTACATATGTCAACGGATGAACGTGTAGAACGTAAACGTCAGCGTTGATCTTTATATCTTATAACTGTAAACAAAAGGAAAAATAAAAAGAAATATAAAGGAAAATTTCGATTAACTACATATTACACGATGTTTCGTTTAAATGAAGAACGCGTGTCGCGGACGTATTTAACGCCGACTAAACTTGCCTGATGTTGGTAGGGGTTAGAATTGCTCGCGCTTAACATCGAAGTTACCGACTCCCTGGTAAAATTTTACCCCAAACTTTAACCACCGCGATCGCGAACAGCGAAGGGAAGTTGTTATTGTGGTCTATAGATAGAAGATAGAAGAGAGAGAGAGAGAGAGAGAGAAAGGGAGAGGGAGGGTGAGTGATAGCACGCGATTTTGACGCACAGATTTAACGTACACTACACGCACTCAGATTTTTGACATACGTCAAAATCTACCCTTGACGAAAAGGTACGTGAGGTAAAACAATAAAACTTGGCCTTGGTAAAGTTCGAACGGATGAATAACGTCGAGACGATTTAGAAAAAGTTTATTTATGCATTGTTTTGTAGTACGTATAGGTTTCGTAGGATTGATGGGTTTGTAAAATGGGGTTGATGGAAGTCGATAATTGGAGCGTTGGATAATTGTAAGTAATGGTTGATCGTAGAGTAAAAGAGCAAAACTCGATATTCAGACTAGCAATATTCACTCATTTAATCGAAAAATGAATTGAAACGACTTTCTATCCTCCTACGTGTAAACCTGTACCTATATTCGAATTTTGTGTAAAATGGGAAAATGTTCGGTGCGTTGGTCAGTCCGTTTGTAATTATGATTTATTTTCAAGGGGTTGGAGTATTTTTTTTCTGTATAGAAACTAAACTAAACGAATCGAAACGAAACGAAACGAAACGAAACGCGATGCGTTGCGTTGCGACGTTACGCGTACCGATGAATAATTGAAATTCGGTGTTTCGCAAATTTTCCAATCCCCATTCCTCCCCTGTTGTACCACTCGGCATCCTCCACCGCCACTCATTCATCGACGCGTTTTATTGCCCGGGTGCAGTAATTAACAACACGTGATAATTAATTCGATTGAATTTCGTTCCATTTATTAGAACCCATTCGGAAAATACAGCTGCCACGAGAACATCACGCGCCAAGGGACATCCGAAATTGAAACAAGAAGAATAAAAAAAAAAAAAAAAAAAAAATGGTACATTTCAATCGCCATCAGCTAACACGACCGGAAACTGACACAAGATAAATAGAAAAAAAAAAATGTAAAGAATATGAGGAGGTTAGCCTAAGAGATTAAAACAAAAAAAAAAACAAAAAAATAGAAAAATGAAAAATAGGGAAATCGAAGACTTTGCGGTTCCGGAGGTCGGAACCTCGTGGACATTTTAGAGAATCGTGACAGAGTTCGCTTTGAACATGTGTTACGAATATTTTGTGTAAGGCATGTGTATTGGTAGGTAGACAAGGAAGGAATGACGTATGTATGTGCGAGAGGCTTCTACTAGCTGCTGAAATTTTGATGCACGAAGGCGACACGCCCAGGCAGAACCGCAGAAACTGCCACAACCCGTTACACGAGATCTTTCGCCCCTCAAAACCCCGGGGCAACCCGCAGTCGTAACCCGCAACGGAGTCTAGTACGGTCAAAAGATGTAATTTGCGATATTACACGTCGGAGTGTATGTACGTATGTATGTATGTACGTATGTACATGTATAAATATACATACCTATATACCAATATTATACATACATACATACATAGACAGTACACGTAACCGTGTCTGCATCCATGTGCCTTTGCCAAATCACCGGGGGTTTTCCTACCAAATGAAAATTGCATCAGTTAACAACGATGAGGATAATAATGTCAGGTGGTAGGTATTTAAAGTGGGCGAAAAGGATCGAGTGCCAAGAGTATAAACTCTTACGAGAGTGTTAATTAGGGGTTCAGAGTATCACCTCGTTTTATATCGAGGTGTTAATATTTTAAAATTTACATGGGGTGAAATAAGAGTCTTGATGCTGTATAAATCCCAGTAACTCGTTAACGAATTTGTTCCTCGTAAATCATCTACTTAAAATAAATATAAAAATAATTATACACACATGTATTATACCTACACCTAATCGTACATATTTTATTTATTTCAATCAATAAATATCACCAACTATACATATACATGAAAATTAAATTCTCTGAATTTTCATTAATTTTTCAATTCTTTACGATAATCACATAATATTCTATGTTTAAGATATGTTTAACTTCCCGCAAAAAAAGGGAAGTTATTGGTTTCGGTCCGATTTTCGAAAATCGAGTTTGTATCAGATATCGACGTTTTGGGGTCTTAGGAAGCTATTATAACTATTTTTCAATGAACATCCGCGTGTGTGTGTGTGTGTAAACAAATTTTTGTCGTACGATATTTTGAGAACGAATCGATCGATTGGAATGGTTCTTATGGCGATCGAAAGGGTTTATCAAGACTTAGATCTGATTAGATTTTGGAGTCGATCGGTCGAGTAGTTTCAAAGCTATTTGAGAAATAAAAATTAAAAAACAATTGTTTTTCATGTTTTTAGCGCATAACTCCTAAACTGTTCGTGCGATTAGTCTCAAAACTTGATCAGACTTAGCTCTTGGTTAGCCCTTTAGATCGCCGTAAGATTCATCAAAATCGAACGATTGGTTTAAAAGATATTGCTCGACAAAAATTTCTCTTTTTCTTGTACGATACCTTTGGAACGAAACCGATTTGAATGATTGTTGCGGCGATCGAAAGGGTTCATCAAGACTTAGATCTGATTAGATTCTGGAATCGATCGGTCGAGTAGTTTCAAAGTTATTCGAAGAATAGAAATTGAAGAAAAAAAGATTTTTATAGGGAAAACTAATTATACTTATAACCTTCTTTAATTTATTATAAACACAATAGTATCAATTAATTATAACGTATTTAACACAGCGGAAAGTTTTCGGGTTGATCCACAGGTCAACCGGTTTCCTGATTTTTTTTTTTTTATATAGATATCGATCTAAATCTCTCTTCTCGAGATGAGACCTGATACAGTAGCACTTATAGCAATTAAGTGTGAATAAGTTTTGCCCTTCGAAACAACAACAACAAAATAAAACAAACCAAATAAGTGCTTTTATATAATTTATTAGAGTTAGAAATGGGAAATTGAATATGAAAGAGAATAAAGCGAAAAAAGAAAAGAAATAAATAAAATGAAAATAAAATTTGGGTAAAAAGAGAAATGTATGGGGATAAATGATCTTCGGAGGGGTTAGTTTTTTTTTTTTTTTTTTTTCGTTTTTTCTGTTTGTTTTTTTCTCCTTGTTTTTTTCCTCGATGACACAAATAACCTATACCTATACCAGCTAAGAAACAATAAATTCTACTATCCTAACCTAACCTGATATGCAGGCAATAAATTCGATATCAATAAAGCGGAAATCTGAATTTCTGACCGTCATCTATCTCTGACAAAATGTTCCTGCAAGAATCCTCGACCCTCTAACATTATTTATGACCTTACAAGGAAAGTTTTGCCGAGTTTTAGGGCGTCGGCCATTGTCAAACTGCAGAACGATTTGAAATTTTATGAATTTTAGTTCTTAAAATGATAATATTTTTGAAAATATATATATAAACGTATATTAATTGATCTATCATACAGGTTACACTAGCTCGTCTAGAAATGAAGTTTATTCTAACTTTTAACAAATCAGATATTTATAAATTTACGAATAAACTATACTGAACAATTCTTAGCTGCAGTTATCGTTCTTATACACATGTCTTGATATCAAAACCAGTACAACAATACGCTCAAGTTTCACGTTCGTATCAGAGATAAAAAGAATTCTTCGAGTTCTATATAGATAGAGAGAAACCACACGAACTGTAGAAATTTCAAACTACTGTGTAAACCCAACTGTGTTATATTTTTATGTATATACTTTTATCAGATATATTTTCTCTTTTGAGATATCCTATACAAATAGCTATTTGTCTGCTTTTTTGTTCTTTTATTTTATCTGATTTGAGATTGCAGACTTAACGAAAAATATTTATAAACATAAATACGAGAAATAATTAAAACCAATTGTTTCCTTTACAACGTAACAATAATTTCTAGTCAATTACTAAATTGAATAATTGAACGAGTGAAGTTTCATAATATGAATATTAAATTAAATCGTATAAAAAAAAAGTTGGTTTTAAAACGGTGAAAAAGTTTTATACTCGGTTTTTGAAATTTTAAAAATAAATTATTTTTTTTTTTCACCTAAATTATACCTCGACGCATCGTGATAGACTTGTCAACGATGATTTAACGGCTGAAGGGTCACAATCCGAGAGTATAAACCGCGTGCAACGTGGCATAGCGTCGCGTCGAGTTGCGCTACGGCGCGGTCGTTCTATGTGCATGTCGTTTTTTCTAGTGTCTATGATGTATCAGAACTGACAAAAAATTGTTAAAATATAATAAAACAAAATAAAAAAATAAAAAAATATGAAAAAGACAAAAAAAATAAAAATTATTCAGAATTTTTAAGCCGTTTTTATTTTACTTTATATACGCGTTTGGTTAATTAAACACAAAACACACACAACGTGGGATACGTAATGTGTTGTCTGTAGGTAACTGTAAGCTGTTCATTGTATAGCTAATATACAGTTTGAAAAAAGTTTTTTTTTTTTTTTTTTTTTTTCCACTTTTAAGAGAAAAAGAAAAAAAAAAAAAAAAAGAAAACTGGGACCGTAAAAATAATGCGATATAATTTAATTTTTCTCCCGTTGTTTGAACATCGCGATAATATTACAGAGATATAGGTAAAGAATAAGACAAGTGAATAATGAGATAGATTAAGAATAAAATGGCTTTTTCATATCGTGAATACCTACCTATATACTAGCGTAACATAAAAGCTTGCAATTCAATGCGATAATATGATAGAGAGATGTATGTATAATGTATATAGTATATATACCTACGTAGTTAACACAATGAAACAAGTGTCGCATAATTGTTGTACAACCGACTAATTTAAACAGTCTATTCCGATTTACCGAGGGGATTAAAAATGTTAATAAGAGTTAACGTTATGTACGGGATAATCAACTGTGTAAATAAACAATTTTTTCTTTTTTTTTTTTGCATTAACTAACTATACAACTATCTATACAAAACGTGTTAATTCATTGGCTGTTTAAGCATAGATGGATATTATTAGCATACAGGATTGTTACTGAACAGGTACCTATATACATATATTTTATCTCCATGTATTATTGGATTTGCGTAATTGCGATTGTATGTATTTAAATATACCACAGAATTTTTTAAATAGGGTATAGATATGTACTCGATAATTCTATGCGTGTGTAAAAAAAATTTCTGTGATTACTGTATACCTGCAATGTAAGTATTTCAAAAAAAAAAAAAAAAAAAAAAAGATAAATAAAAAAAGGTCTTGATGAACATTTACGTTATTTTTAATTTTTTTTTTCCGAGTTCCTAAATCAACCGTGGGAATATATCTATAGATCGAATCCATATGTAGAATAGAAGGAACATTATAACTCGTGACTGAGGTAGATCCTATACCCTACCTGCCCACCTAAATCTACATACCCTACCTACCTACCTACCTTGTAGGACATAGTTTGTTTAAGTCGCGTAACTTTTATCACTCGCAACACTTGGCAATTATTTGCCTGTAATAGTGTTTCCTCAGGATCGTAATCTCCGGTACATATATTTGTTAAGCCTGTTTGCGAAGGTATTACAATCGGCACTTTTTTTTTTTTTTTATTATTTCTATTATGTTTCAGCAGGTAAGCGAGATAAGCTAACCGACCCTGGCATAATGTTTTTTATTCTGATAATTGTACGTATATATACGAGGGTATGTTTAAATCCTGATATTGGGGGGAGTTATAGGCTGGACTTACTACGTATGTATGTACATGATATGTATATAAATTTATTTCATTCGATACGTTTGAACAAAAAATTATTACATTAACAAATTGACAGGTCAGAGTATCAATAAAAAAAAAAAAAAAAAATAAATAAAAAACGTGAAATAAAAAATGACAAAACTTTGAGAGACACGTTTTACATCGCAAAAAGAATATCGTTATATCTGTGGGTAACGCCAGACATCGTGCGGATTCCATTCCCATGTCGTGTTCGACAATTGTAGGTGTGAGGTATCGGTATTATATATATATAGAAATATATTTGAGTGTATATGTACCGTAGGCATACCTTAATACAAGTATATAAACGTAACACGACTCTATGTAGTCCATAACTTCGTGGCCGACCCGAGTTACTGGACTGGATGTAATTTCATATCGGAATTTGCATGTGAGAGTGTTTTAACAATTTCTGTATCGTGAATAGAACTGTAGATGTTCGATAAAAATCAAAACTTTCTATATCAAAGCAACGGGCAAGGTTTAAAATTTTGTTTAAATTTTTTTTTAAATTTATATCTCGTCATTATTATTTTCAAAAAGATTTCTATAAAGGGTGAGAAATATCTATAATTGTCATATTCCAGTCCATGTAGCAGTTGGATTAGTAACTACTCACGTATCTTGGACGGTTCATATTATACCATCCGCGATTTAGTTCCGCGGAATAGACAGATAGATAGATAGATAGATATAGATGAATAGATAGATTGCTTTAATTTAAACCGAGTTAGGTTGCGTTTCGATTTAGTCGGTTTATATGGCGAGTTGGACTTCGAGGCTGAGGTAGAGTAGATACTACCCCTACCGAACCGGACTTAATTTGCCCCTAGCTTAACCCTGGATTGTACTTCCATACCAACGATACTTCCACAAGGTTGGATATTCGCCTATACCATCGTTTTATCAAGATTATTCTCTTCTGTCTTTACCCACCACCTGGGCCATGCAAAAAAAAAAAAAATAAATAAAAAGAAAAAAAGAATTTAAATGGTATTACTTCATCCCTTAAATAGATTTTAAAATTAATTAATTTATAAACCGAGTGAAATTGTCAAAAAAGTATAAATAAGAAAAAAAATTAAATAGAATTCTATCGGAGAAATGTTTCACGAAAGAATGTAAACCCATAAATTTTTAGGTCACTAATCCCAACCGATATTATACTGTTCTCTGAATTTTTTCTGTCGTTCGTTGTATTATTTTCGTAAATATTTTAGGTGATGTCGTGAATGAAAACGTGTGAAAAATTTACTATGGAGTTTATTCGTCGTTACCATCTCGTTAGTTCTGTACTAAAATTTAGTTAGCTAGATATATATGTATTCGTATTTATATATGTATAAAAATTCGGTGTAGTTACCCTACGCTCGTGTTAGTGACTATATTCGTATATCGTTGCAGGACAATAAGTCGAGTGAGCCGCGTGTTTTGTGTATCTATATAGGTAAGGGTAGTGGTTGGATATGATAAATTTCATCGTGTAAACTGAACGCCCGTTACCGTTATAGTGTTTCGTGGGTGGAAGTGATATACGCGTCCACGGACGATTTCGCATCGTTCGCGTCCCCGCGCGGTTGTTCCTACCGCAAGGAAGTTATGCCGCATGTGATCGTGGAACCGTGACATAGCTGAATTCGCGATTACCTCAAACAGGGCGTACGAGTATATTTATTTATTTATTTATTTATTTATTTATTTTTCAATTATTTATACGTTTGTTTTGACGGGCACAGGTAGTGGGCAACCATACCTCTCTGATAACGTGTCATCACAAATATGGATTTAATTGTGCCATAAACTGCGGAATGAAATAATACCGCGAGAAATTTTCAACACGGGGATGCTGTGTCACGGTATATTTATTTTAGATTTTTTTTTTTTTCACTTTTTTTTTTTTTTGTTTATAGATAAATTTATTGCACACACATTATTCCTATATTTATATGAATGTTTGAAACACTGCAGATGTACATAGGTATATATATATATATATATATATATATATATATATATATATATATATATATATATACCTATATACATGGACATATATACATATCTCATCCGTATATTCGATCGATGATAATAAATACCAATTATTTTATATACACATCAACGTTATATCGACAGATGTATAAAATTACATACATACATATATCTATATGAATAGAATCCAGATTTTCGCTTATTGTTATAACCCCCCTAAAATCCTCTATCATTATTTTATTTTCAAGGATTAATAACCGCTATAGAATTAATTGATTTATCAGTAATATTATAGTATTGCAAAACAGAGAGAAAAAAAAAAAAACAAAATTGTAAATATATAATCTTCAGGTGAAATATTTTTTAGAAAAAAAATTATCAAAATTTCTATAATTATATTGTGACAACGATTTCTTTTTATAACACTTTTCGCGAATGAACAATTTTGGATCCTAATTGAAACAAAGGTGAAAAGCTCACGGTTCATTTTTGTTGAAAATAAAAAATACAAAAAAACAAAAACAAAAAAAAAAAAGAAATACAAAATGAAAATAATAAAATAAAAGTAAGAATATGGCAATACCATCCCCGTTGGTATGCGAGAGGTGAAATTTATGTAGCGAAGCTGGGCAATAAAACATAGCAAGAGGGATTTCGGGTGCGTCGTGTTTTTAGTGCACCTCGTATAGGTAGGTATGAGGAGGAAGAAGCGAGTGTTGGCTATAGGGATGAGGAGTGAGATTGATGTGGACCCGTCACTTCGCGCTCACGCCTGCTCGTCAGCATCCCTTCTGCCCCCCGAAAACCATGCCGTTGATTTCTGTGCTCCATGCTTGCGTACGATGGTACATTGCCTAAAGGGTGGGAAAAAAGGGAGAGGGGGAGGGGGGGGAGGTAGGTCATGGGAGGATGAGGTGGGGTGAAATGCGGGGTTGAAATCAGCTTTAAGCTTTGTAAGCCCTTTAAAGCCGAAAATGTAATTTGCAACTTCGTTTACGCTTTTTGACAGGCGTGGAAGTACCCCGTACTTCACCCCGCCTCTCTCAACCCCATACCATTCCTCTCTTTACCCCGGTTGATCTTGATTTCATGTGACTTTAATCGCCGCTTAGTTACCTACACGTTTCGAATTCATTCACAGATCCATAATACTGCGCGTACGTATGTACATACATACCTACCTTGCAGTTTAACATTTCACAGTAGATATACAATAATTGAATATGCAATAATATCAAACCGTTTTTTGAATATCAATTTTTTTTTTCATTCTCTCTCTCTTACTCTCTGATACCTGGAGTCGAAAATTCTGAAACAACTCTTTGACGGTGGTCAGGGTGACGGGTCTTCTTATAGAGACATAGACCCGATGTAAAGTGAAGATTGTTAAATATGTTGAAACAGGTTCGACGGGTTAGTATGGGCATAGCATGGGTTCCTGTGGGCGTAAGAGTTGGACGTAAATTACGGTATGTTGGTTATGGCCAATATTTGTCACGTCTTATCGTACTGCAGCGCATCTTAAACACAGTTATAATCAAATGTGTAATCGTCGGTGTTATTATCTGGTTAACAACCAATGCCTGTCTCTTTTTATGGTCGTGTCTTGAGTTATTACTACTTTTGATTAAGCGATCAAAGCATCTCTGTGAATATTACTGAAAAGAGAGAAGCTCGCTTTGTACTGGTAGGATTTACTACTCGGTATAGAAGGTGAGGATTAAAGTCTCCGGCATGGTAAATGACTAAAGACTAAAAACCATAGAGTAAAAAGTTGTAAAATTAGGATATTCTGGTTTTACTTTATATACTCATGCAGTTTATACGTGTACTGAATGCAAGTTTAATACCCCTAAAGTAAAACCGGTGCGGTGGTGCATATAAACCTGCATTCTGTAGGTGTCACGAGAAGTTAGGTAAAGATTATAATATAAGGGGAAGCCAGGTGGTTAGTCTCCGTGTAATGGGTTAAGTTCCGTCCTGGCCCACCGAATTTTCAGGTCAGGCGTGCCTTACGAGCTATATCACTGATGCTCTTAACTAACCTCGGCTCCACTTACACATATGTAAGTATGTACATACATAAATACATACATACGTCTATATACTTATACATATACATGTGAGTAACTGCAAACCATATACGAACAGTCTTTAATTATGTGTATAATGCAAGTTCGAGGAGTTGCTTAGTTAGCTGCCGTAGTACATGAAGCTTTTGTCAAACTTCTTTACTTCAACATCCTGTTTTTTTTTTTTCTTTTTTTTTTTTTTTTTTATAGTGTTAAGCAAGAGAGAGGAAGGGAAAGAGAAATGCTCGAGAAGTGCCCGTTTCATAATTGATCATAAAATTACAATAGAAGCAAGTTTATATTATCCAATTATCGATATTGTTCTCTATGGTTTGTCTTTACCCGGTAAAAGAGTTGGGATGAAGTTTTTAATTTTAAAAATTCCGAACGGTTAATATTACGAATTCATTTAAGACGATTTCAAATTTTCAGAAACGTTCAAATGAGGAATATCCAAATTCGAAAAGATCGGAATGTAGACAGTTCGAAATTCGAAAGTCTAGAATTCCAAAAGTCCAAGAATCCGAAAATTTAATCGAAGGGCATCAACGCTCCATGCGCAAATTTCAAGTCTCGAGTTTTGGTCTTGCGGATTTTTAGCTTTTGGAATTCTTAACCTTAGATGTTTTTTTTCATTTCAAGTTTTTTGTATCGACTATGCAGACTTTCGAAGTAATACCTTTTTTTTTTTTTTTTAAAAAGAAAACTGCAGCTGTGAGTCGGGGATATTAAAATTAAAATTAAACTTCAACCTGGCCCTTCTTAAAAACTGTATAACAGAATATAGGCATTAATGTAAAGGTGCAGCGTTGCTGAACGTTTGATCTACCAGTTGTTGTTAATTATGTGTAAACATATTGTTACTGTTTGTTTGAATAGCGTCAACATTTTCCCCGCGTTACACTTAAACATTACATGATAAATGCCCTACATCGCATAATTCCATTATTAAAGATTCGAAACGTTGGTTCTTAATTGAGGGAACAGGAAGTCTTGGCCGTCTGATAAAAGGTGTATTATACATCGTCAGTATAAAGGTAGTAAGAAAAAGTGTTGAGCAGTGTAGAAATGAAAAGAAAAAAAAGAAAAAAAAAAAAAAACAGGTTAAAAAAAGTAAACTAAAAAAGACAAAAAAGAAAAAAAAAAAAAAAAACGTTGAAGGAAACATAAACCAGGTCCATCCGTCCGTCAGACGGGTTGGTCCGTTCCACTTCAGGCCCAAGACTTTTAATTTTCTCCACACGTTGGCCTCGCCGCGGTTATATTACTTATTACGAAGGCATAGCAGCTAGGCTCTTTGTGGTCAACTAGCCGCAGCTATCTACGTCATTCCTGTGGAAACTGTAATTATCTATGGTTAGGGTTAGGTTATTTAAATTCTTTTTTTTTTTGTTTTTTCTTATTTTTATTTCGTTACTTTTTGCTCTATTTGCATTTGCCTGTACACGCCATTCTACGAGTATTTGTTGAGGTGCTTTACACCATCTTGTGGGTAAAACGGACCTCAGGACAACACAATGTAAATATATACCTTAAACATACGTGCACGAGTATATGATACCTAGAAATAACGTGAATTAAGATTTTTGACAGTCGAATTTT
This sequence comes from Macrophya annulata, assembly GCA_963924015.1. Lineage (NCBI taxonomy): Eukaryota > Metazoa > Arthropoda > Insecta > Hymenoptera > Tenthredinidae > Macrophya > Macrophya annulata. Next base: position 2,641,475 of record OZ001262.1, read on the forward strand.
TCTAGATTTTAATAAATTGAAAATGTCTCGATCTTTAGGGTTGATATTAAAAATGCAGTTTTTGGGCATTGAGATTAAATGTACTTGAAGTACAATCGTAGCTTATATACAGGAACGAGTAGATTAAAACTTCAGGTTCTAAGCCATCCCTAGTCGTAAAGCTGGGAATATAATATCGTCCGTGTACATATAGTTCAGTTAATAATAACGCTTTAACAGCTTTTAGTTTTTAAAGACCGGTAAAAGAGGAAAGCTCACATGCTGACGTGACGCCGGACGTGAATTCGAGGGTGGTGTTGCACAGTATGTGGTGCAGTAGATGCAGAGAAAACCGGGTAAGAGTGTGTAGGATCAAAAGCCTGCAGCCATAGCGCGAGATGGCGAGATGGCGAGAGGGTGAGAGGGCGAAAGCTTACGCGTTGGCTAGGGGGATGGAGTTGGCAGCTATGTAATTCTGCCCGGTAATAAAACACAGGCTCGCGGGTAATACCGGCTAAATTACCCGCAACGAGATGGTGAGGTCACCACGTGTTGGATATACAGGTGCAAAACTACAGGATTAAAACAAACAAACAAACAAACATGCAATAAAATAACAATCAAAAATCAAAAATAAAATAAAATGATAAAGAAAGAAATAAATTAAATGACTACCCGGTTATTTTTTATATAAGCTTTTTAAATTTCCGTGAAACGATGAATTGAAAACGAACCACGTTGTTATTTGTCAATAATACGTGAATAGATGTGAAACTGGCCTGTTAAAGGCTCTCTCGGTATTTTAGAATGGGGAAAGTGTCTCGTGATGCTGCACTGGAGCGATATAATTATCGAGCACCTGTTCCCCCTTCTGGTAGGCTAGGAGTATTTAGAGAGAAATCTTGACGCGTTGACAATCCTGATTTCACCGTCATTCTTGGATTATAAATAGTTCGTTAGGATGGAGGGAAGAGCCAATTCACCTGTCCATGTCGCTCATCTCATTGAGACAGTTAACAGCTGCAACGGTCAATGAAGATTACGCTCCGAATCGACCAATCGAGATTCAAGCTTAAATTAGAGAGACTAGCCGGCAGCTCTGACGACTACGATACTAACGTTTGTCGTCTCGACGATACTCGGAAACCGACGACGCCTCCCCTGGGGGATCAACTGCACTTTACCTGTCGCCTCTCATCCTCGCACCTCCCTCAACTACAGCGCGAGACTTGTATAAAACTCGAGATAAATCGTCTAGCTACTATGTGCCGTCTAGAATCTGAGATTTTATTTATATTTCATATATATACGTGTGAATGTTCAGAATGACCAATTGTTCTTCATTCATGAATTTTAGGATCCCTTGTTTTTTTTTTTTTTTTTCTTTTTCTTTTACTCGATTGTAACGAAAATGTGATAGAAGTTTGATAAGAGAGAAAGTTAACGATTGATTTCTTATTTTTCTATCAATATTTTTTGTTATTTAGCTGTGAAAATTCTGTGGAGTAAACGTGAGGGATAAGGGATGGGATATATGTAGAGACAAGTATAACGTCTGACTAACAACGAACGCGCCATCGTCGCAGAAATAAATTGAATTAATCCTGATTGTGCAGAGCTTGAAAACAAATAAATCGAAAGTTTTTTTTTTCTTTTTTCCTCTTTTTTTCCCCGTAAGTCAGAGGACTGCAGTTATCTAGATACTGAAGTCGTCTGCAAACACGGTGCACTCCGGCGTTTCAATATCAAATTAAAATTACTGGATCTCTGATCCTCAGCCAACAATTATTCTCAGCTCATTCGTCGTATACCGATTTTATAATTTTTACATTTTTCCTATCTTTTTAGTTGATTATATATATATATATATATATCGTATTCTCGAACGATCGAGAGGCAGCAGATGCCGCGATGAATCAACCGGCAAATTGAGTATTAAGTAAAATTAAGATTGAGAGCATATTCCCGGCAATTAGATCATCTATTTATCAGAGCGTAAAGCGAGACGGGATATCCTGCAGGATGAATAAAGGGGTCGGGGATCGGAGGTTGGAAGTTGGGGATGGAATTGGGGTTGTACGCGTAACGATAGGGGTTTCACAAGGCTAGAAACTGGCTGAGGTAGGCAGCTACTAGAGCGTTCGGTATAAAGCAAAGAATTTATTTTTCCTAGCGAATATTTTGTAAAGCCTTTGGTCGCGGTGCCAAATATGATTTTCTGCTGTAGGTTTACCCTCTAAAGGCATATACATATATATGTATTAGTGGAAAATGTACATACATATTCATACATTACATACATTACGATAGTGCAGAGTATGTACGGGACCAAACCTGGCGTAATTTATCTAGGAAAAAGCTTTTGAATTTCACCTTTGTCCCAGGCTTATTCGATTTACGATTTTTACTTAGCCTCAGGACTCGAAATATACGGAAAATATATCGAATAATATTTAATATTACATTTTGTCTAGTGCAGGATAGGAAAATCGACTTTTCAGATCTTTTAAGTTTACGTTTAAACAAGTGGAAAAATATTTACGTATATATATATATATATATATATATATATATATATATATATATATATTTATATACCGGGTTGCCAGATAGATAGGTACGTTTTAATTCGATTTTTTATTTATTTTTTTTTTTCTTCTCCCTTTTCTTTCCTCAAACCGTAAGAGAAAAACTTTTCCCATCACCGTTCAGCAATTCGTTGATATCCCCCTGGGTTTCGAACGAGTAGAGTCTAGTCGAGGTGGAATTATCTTGTTCCGTGTTAGCCGTTATATTCACCGTGACATTAACTATTTTACTAATTTTATCTAACTGCAGCGTAAAGGAATTTATTCGATAGCAAACCTCCGGATGGCGACGAACAGCTGCCATTAACCATACACTTATATACACACACACACACACACACACACATTTATACATATGTATAAACGAATTCTTAGAGAAATTACTTAACCTAATGTAACGTATTCAAATATCCCACCTCTTCAGACGCATAGTTTAAATTTATTTTATATCAAACATATATAAACATCCTCACAGTCTTTAGCGACGAAATTACCCCTGGCCCCTGGCCAGCGATAAAACTAGCTTTTCTTAACGGTCGGGTCTCAATGGACGGGAAATAATTGTTAATCACAGCCGCGAACCAATCTATCGGAAATAATAAATTAGATCTTATTTATTCGACGATACGAATCGTAGATATTCTACGTTTTATTTTAGTCTCGATTAAACGAACGTATGGTATATCGAATACTGATCGAAAATTGAAAAAAAAAAAATGTTTAAAAATGATCAAAAAAAATTCTTCGATCATGGATAAATTGAATTGTCCACAACCGTAGGTATAGAACACGAGTTCGCAATAATATTCACCCTAAAGAGATATATTTCATTCTTTTACTGGTGAATAAATTGTCTGTCTACATCCATCCGTTCTACTCATGCATCTAACCGGAAATCGCGTCGGCTGTCAGACTGATCTGCAAGGCAATGTCTAGAGTCAGACTGATCGGGATACTTCCTGTGCTCGGAGTAGTGAATATTTTGTATTTTTGTTGCGTTTGTATATATATAATACGTGTATATATGTCGATGTGTGGAAACAGTAGGAATAGAATTTTCAGGGGTTGTTAACTTCCCGCAATGAAAATTGAAAATTTTTATAAAAAAGGGAAGTTATTGGTTTCCCTCCAATTTTTGAAAATCGAGTTTTCATCAGATCTCGACGTTTTCGGGTCCTAGGAAGCTATTCTGACTGTTTTTGGATGAACGGCCGTATGTGTGTGTGTGTGTGTGTGTGTGTGTGTGTGTGAACAAATTTTTGTCGTACGATATCTTTAGAACGAATCGACCGATTGGAATGGTTCTTATGGCGATCGAAAGGGTTTATCAAGACTTAGATCTGATTAGATTTTGGAATCGATCGGTCGAGTAGTTTCAAAGTTATTTGAGAAATAAAAATTGACAAACAATTTTTTTTCATGTTTTTAGCGCATAACTCCTAAACTGTTCGTGCGATTAGTCTCAAAACTTGATCAGACTTAGCTCTTGGATAGCCCTTTCGATCGCCGTAAGATTCGTCAAAATCGAACGATTGGTTTAAAAGATATTGCACGACAAGAATTTCTCTTTTTCTCGTACGATACCTTTGGAACGAATTAACCGATTTGAATGATTCTTACGGCGATCGAAAGGGTTCATCAAGACTTAGATCTGATTAGATTTTGGAATCGATCGGTCGAGTAGTTTCAAAGTTATTCGAAGAATAGAAATTGAAGAAAAAAAGATTTTTATAGGGAAAACTAATTATACTTATAACCTTCTTTAATTTATTATAAACACAATAGTATCAATTAATTATAACGTATTTAACACAGCGGGAAGTTTTCGGGTTGGTCCACATGTCAACCGGTTTCCTGATTTTTTTTGACCGGAGTTTATGGCTTCGTGTTGAGAATAATGCGTGTGTAGGCAGATTTTCAGGTGAATTAGGGTGTATGTAACGTGTGTTTAGTTTAAGGTACAATTTTCGACTATAAAACGATATATAAGAAATAAAAGTAAAATTTAGTAATGGACAAGCAGAAGTTGTTATATGGGTGCAGCTGGATGGGTATGTAGGTATGTATATACCTTCGTACGTACGTAGGTACATACCTAGGGCGTAGAATGAAGAAGACGCCTCCTCCTTCTCCACTTAAGGGAACAAAACCTCATCCCGCTGAAATACGTGACCGGAATTACGTCACGCGGACTCTACGCTACCCTTCCGCCTTCTGCTTTCCGCCTTTAAGCTCAACCCCATCCTCAATACGAAACGAAGTCGAGCCAACTAAGTTTTCCTTCGTAACTGTAAAGAGTATCATCGATATCAATTAACGAGAGAACCTCGCATCGATCTTAGTTCTTCTTTCTGTACTAGAAAGAGTTTGCTTTTTCAAACTCGCGCATATTGGACTCGTACCGATAGTCCGTTGGGGGTCGTAGAACATCTCGTCTTTAGCTCAACTTGGACGATAATACATTTCGTATGTTTTTTATTTTATATATTTTTTTTTTTCACATTTTACGGAAGTTTGGTATATCTACCGCAGAGGAATCCGTACGGGGTTGATCGTCTCATGGTATAATAATTTTTCGAATTAGAAAACGGTTAATAATTTTCGTCGATTCAAGCTTTTCAATTGATCGTCTGAAATAAGTCCAGTTATATAATCAAATTCAAACAGAGGTGATTCGTTTCGTGATTGGCTAAGGAGTTGGGGAGGTAGAGAGGGATTCGATGGTATGAGGAGGATTGAACTTATACAAAACCGTGGGAGTTGGTCACGTGTGCGAAACGCAGATATGACTGGGTCGGAATCACGTCGCGATTTAATTAATTCAAACTTTCCACCGATTTACCTTTAATCGGGCAAGACGCTAGACGCTATTGTTCCGGGATTATAAACGGTCCTCTTTCCTTTTAATTGAAAACTCAGTCGGATTGAATTCGCGAATTCTAATCTCCTAAAAGCTTATTAAAATTCAAAAGTATCCAACGTCATTTCCGACGCAATGATATAGAAACTTACCGTTGGCTACATATTACTACACACTGTACTGCACTTCTGCAAAACAACCCCCAAAAAATAAAAAAACAAAAGAAAAAAAAAAAGTTCAACAAACTTTGTCCATAATTTGTACTTCAATTTACATATCGTCGACAAGGCTTTTTCTTATTCACTGTAGATACTGTCTCTGGACTATGTACGTACATACGAGTTTTTCGAATATGTTATATAAAACTGTCCAACATCGAAGCTAGAAACCAAAAATTAAATTCTATCCAAATATAAAATAGTTAATATATTTATAACAAAGCTAGGATTATTCTCCGAGTAAAGATTGTAGTTTCCGTTCAGAAATCTCATCCCTTAAACTTAATCCCGTTTGATGTAAAAAACAAAAAAAAAAAAAAATTTCGAGTTTTAGTATCGCGTATAGAAAAGTGAGGATAAAAGGAACGAAAAATAATAATCACCCTCCTATCTCTTAGCTAAACAAGAAGACGTACCTAGTCGATGAGGTTGTGAAAATATGCAACGATAAGGGGAAGCGGTAAGCCGCCCTATATCGACGCCACTTTCAGCCACGATGCTTAATATATCCTGCCTTATACCTAGGAAAGTAACGAGAGTACGAAACTATCCGCAAAGCCGAAAGAACAGGCAGAGGCAAAAGCAAACCAGAGGAGGGTAAAAGAAGGGTTGGGTGAACGGGTTTGGAGGGGGAGAGCCGACTTAAGAAGAAAGAGAAAAAAAAAAAAAAAAACAGAAAAAAAGTTGGCTCGTTCAGCCACTTTGCCGGAGCTTAAGGATGCTGGAGAATTTATTATTAAAAACAAGAGCCTCCTGAAACTATCTTAATTCCCGCTAACTGCTTCCACCCTCCCTACACCCCTTATCGCCCCGTACCCTTCGCTATTTTATTCTCCTTTTCTGTTTCTCTCTCTCTCTCTCTCTGAACCTCCACGTTCAAAGTTTTTTAGATATTTTTTGTTCATACAAATTTCTACCATGTGTTCAAAAATCTTCACCCTCGTTGTTTCTTGGAGATGAAATAATAAAAGAGAAACCGTAAGAAGAGGGACATGAGCAGTTCAAAAATTGAAAAAAGCGTTAAAGAAATGTAAAAACCAAAAATCGTAATTAGGTACCTAATCGAATAATCGCGGATGTTCCCTAAACCGATAATTAAATTTAAACGTATGATAATTTCCAAAATAAATTTCATCCATTCTAGATCAGATCAACTTACTTGTCCCTTAAGATACGCTTTCAGAACGACTAACTTATTAAATTCCATAAAAGTTCCATTGCTTTTAAGCTCGGTATACAAACCGAGGTCATCGTGGGCTGATCGGGGTTTGAGATAGGAGTCAATCTACGCGAGAACTTCCTAAGTAGTTCCAAGATTAAACCATTGCTCTCTATTCCGTCTTTGTCTTATTCTTTTAATTTTATCTTCTAAAATTGCGTACTTTTTGAATCTTCTTTACACATATCGTATACTAACACATGAATCTACGTCCTATCTAGACACATATGTATACATATATGTATACATACCTACTTAGTACACAGTGCAAAGCATTACGACCCTCTTGCAGTATAAGAACCAAAAGGGATCATTTAGCCACACTAAGTATTTCGACATAGATAGAGCCACTTTTAGGTACATAGATACCTAGAGTCGTTATCTCGCTTATTTTCACGGAGAACAACGCTTCGTCGGCTACCTAATTCAGCGTCTAGCCGTACCGTCCAGATCTAGCATATAGCATCCGGGCTCGGCGCCGGCTCTACTAGAACCAGAAACTTTTCATCTGTATAGTTGATATATTACATAGATATATTTATGTATATATATATATATATATATATATATATATATATATATATATATAGGTATGTATAGGTATATATGTATATGTGTATAAGTTTAACCGTAGACGTTATGGTTTAGACACTTGTCCTTGTGTTATATATCAAAGAATTTATTGTTATCGAGGCACGCGAGGAGTGAATTTATTAAACAATTTTTCTTCCATTTTCTAATGTGTTTTGCAGGTAATAGAGAAGGAAAAAAAAAAAGTAAAAATAAAAATACTTCAGTATTGCAAAGGTATCAAGATAAAATAACTCACACCGCTTTTTATTCTTCTTCTTCTACTTCTTCTTCTTCTTCTTCTTCTTCTACTACTACTTTTTCTTATTCGTTATCTTCGGCCAAGGTAAGTCACGATTTAATAATATTCACCGAGGAAGATGAGGGCGCGATTTAATTTTCATCTCGTTGAAAGAACTGGCTGAAACTTTTACATCTATATCTATACAAGTAGATCGTGAACATACTATCAAAGTATCGAGAAAAACCTTTTTCCCTCTCTCTTTATCTCTCTCTCTCTCTCTCTCTTTTTATCCTCTCTATAGAGTTTCTCTTCCGCCTTGTATTTATTCATTCATTTCATTTTATTTCGTTTCATTTCATTTCATTTCATTTCATTACAGAGACCAGCAGTGAACTTGCAGCTCATAGCCATAGGGATCATTAAGCATAAGTTACAACAGCTGAAACAGGCATATGTATAATAATGACGAAGGAATTGCACGTTTGAGTTAATTTTTGTACACAAATTATGAATGAATAATATTTTTCCTTCTTTCTGTTTTCTGTTTTTTTTACATCCCCTCATTCATTTACCATCCGTTTTACATGGTTGATGAGAATACCGCGGATGTAGAGTTCTGAGTCCCTAGTGTCATATGATTTCCCTCGTTTCTCGTATAGGTAGATGAGTAGTTAGGATATATATATATCATACCTTTTGGTATGTATATATGAAATGTGCGTGTAAGATGTATAATGTAGTAGAGACTATCGACGACGCGAGGCGACGCGAGGCGACGCGACGCAAGTCGCTCTCGAACTCGTTTTGTGATAATGGAGGGAATTAGAGAAGTAATTTAGGTAAAGGGTGACGATTATCACGCGTAATGACTCAATTAACCTTCGGCCAAAAATCTCCCCTTCTCCGTACGAGTTTGAGACACCCCTCCTTCACCCTCTAAAATCTACCATTGACTCTTCGCCATTTCTCTCGTTCCCTTCTTCCTCTTGTTAAACCAACCTTGGGTATCCAAAGACCCGGACAGTTTCTAAGTCATCGAGTACTTAATTATTTTCTGAAAGTTAGTTTCCAAGACCCTTATCAACTCTCGCACAGATTAATCTAACTAATTTGTTTTCAACGTGTTGATTATACAAATTTCTTCATGGCAGTACTTCGACAAAATCACAAAACGCACTTCCATATTCGTGCGCTAATACTTGCAAAGTTATAATAGGGAAAGAATTTTATTTTTTTTTTGAATTTTTGATCACCCTGACAATACATATAAAATATATATACAATATGGTATATATAGCAAAATGGAGGAATAGGTAATTTCTGTATAGTATAGAGACTATGACGCGGATCGTCGTACCCTTTTCAAAGTAGTTGACAAAAGTCTGCTGCGCCAAGTTTTAAGTAGCTGCGTTGAAAATCGTCGTCGTGTTCCGCGAGGCGTACTTTACATAGGTATGTACATACATACGTATATATCTGTATGTATATTTTATTTTATTTTTTGTTTTATTTGTAGTTTCTTGCTTTTTAAACTCTTCGTCTACAATGGCGGAGGCCAGAGTCGTCCCGAGACAACGAGGAGCTGCAGCGTGGTTCTTGGTGATGAGAGGAGGGTAGGTGAGGGTAGAAAGCCAAAGTCCCGGGCCAGCCGAGTTTACTTTGAGTTTGGCGTTTTGCAACGGTTGCCGCGAGCGGCCAAACTTTATCACGTCAACCTCGGGGAAACTCTTGTACATACATATATGTATATACATATACATATATATACATACTCTATACGTATACAATATACATACATACATATCCTTTTATACATGCACATCCCTGAAGAAGAAGGAGACGACAAGAGACGAGAGACGAGAGACGAGAAACGAGGAACTGGGTACTAGACGAGATTTTTGGACCGTAGAAAAAAACGAAACAAAATGTTTACTTGCCTACGAGAACGTCGAAAGTTACGGATGCATGAGAATAGAAAGAAAACCAAAAAAAAAAAAAAACGTTAAAGTACCGAGAAAAAAAAATTTGAAAAACCCTTCGTCCTCTCTTCAAGTTTTTTTTTTTTTTTTATTTTTTTTAATTTATTTATTTATTTTTTTTTTACCACCGGACAAAGTCTAATGCTTACTTGTAGAGAATTACGGTCGAAAATCTAGGAAAGCGGGTAAAAAATCCTTAAACCTTGACGCCGGATTTTCCTCGTCTATATAAACGTGGAGGAGAATAAAAAAAAAAGATACAAAAAAGTAGAATAAGTTATAAGCCCCGGTAACTTTGAACCTCAATGCTTTGCCTGCTCTTTTGGTAGGTATTTACGTAAATACTTATACATATATATATATATATATATATATATATATATATATATATATATATATATATATATATATATATATATATATATATATATATATATATATATATATATATATATATATATATATATATATATCGACACAGAAAATAGCGAAAAAGTAATATTTTATAAAATTAACTAAAATTTATACTTACATTACCTATTTTTTTTTATATTTTACTTGTAAATTTACAAATTACTTTCACCGGTGCATTGTCAGAAATTTTCTTATATCATTGTTTAATATTTTTGAGATAAATTTGTCTGATATTATCAGATCAAGGTTCACAAGAAGTGATTTTGTTTTTTTTATTTTTTTTTATTTTTAACATCGTGAAATAAATTGCTCTGAAAATATACCGATCAGGTCTCCCCCTATGGGAGTTTTCAATTCTAAGAAAAAAAAAAAAAATTTCATCGTCTTCGATTTGTAACGTTAGAAAATTTTTCTATCAAAAACTGATATTGAAGATGTCGCGATGATATGGATCCGGTCATAAAGAAAAAAAAATTCATATTATAGGTATATCGTTTCGAAGTATTACTCTGCAATGGCTTCGATGATGATGTTCAAATCTAACGAAAAAAAAAAAATAAAAAAAAAATAAATGAATAACAACCGCAATGTCATAACACGTAATATACCTAGTTGAATATAAATTGTGCACACGGACTTGTTACGTGATTCACGTTTCCCTGAGTACGTACAACTGTACATCGAAGGACAAATTGAACCGCAGTAAGTTCTTCGAAACCTAACCAAACCATACATATATCCGTGGTACCCGGTTACCGCGTACTACCTTATACCTATATGTACCCCACGATCGTTTGATGTAGGTGAAAGCTTACACGGTATATATACATACATACATATATTCACATGTATGTATAATAATGTGTATAATATATAGATACATACGGAAAGCAACGCAGCAGTAAAGTTTATTGCAAGAATGCATTAGATCGGGCGCGTTATACGGTAGGTTGAGGTTGAGGTTGAGGTGGAGTAAGAGGACGAGGACGAAACGGTGGCCACGTAACAGTTTCGACGCCGCACTACCTACCCTGGGTCCTCCACCCTGCACGCGGGAACGCCAAGTACTCGGAGCCCAATAAACTTTGCTTCAATATACTCGGAAGGCAGTTAACCCGACCTCACTTTTGAGATCTAAGCACGGCGCGAGCCGGTGGCACGCCAAGACGCGTGTCCCGGTGCAATCTTACTTCTCATATATATATATATATATATACATACAAGTATCGCGTAAGTATGTAACATATACACATATAGAAAATATACTCGATATCGGAGGATATAGAGACAGTGTTTCTCTTTATCAAGAGAAGTTGTCTATATATTCTTACCAAACACACACACACACACGCGTAAACGTAGACGTATACTATCCCTATACAATGTCAGTTTTGATCGATCATTCGCGAATCGAAACGCCACGTTTTTTAAGTCCCAGAGGAATTATTCCATTTACTCAAACTCCACGAGATGGATATATGTGTGTAGTGTAAATACAAGACTTCTTGATAAAAAACAAAATAAAAAATTAGTAAAGAAACTTTGAAATACTACTAAATCTTTTTCAAGAAAACAGTACACTATTTTATTTCCATCACTAAATTTATTTGAAATAAACTTTTCGTAAAAAAAAAAAAAATAAGAAAAATAAAAAAAAATTTCTCATCGTTCCTCATCACACCTCGTCAAATTTGAAGGAAAATCGAGGTTCTCTCATCGCAAAAGTCTAGTGTCGGGTTCGGTACCTGGGGAAAATAGAAAGAGAAAGACTGAGAAGGAGAGAGAATCCAATCGATCCGTCGAAATGCACATTTCTCATTAGGCACGCTTCATACTTGCGCTCGTGAAATTATGAAGCGAGTTTAATTGTCCCCCGCCCACCAACCGCACTGCACTGCACTGCATTGCATTGCATTGCATTGCACTGCACTGCACTACTGCACCGCGTAGGTACCAGTGCTTCTCGGTTTCCGTTTGCCTGTCATTATATCCCTCAAGATACCCCCTGCCCGATGACTTAGGTAAATCAGGGGAGTTACGGGTCGATTGGATTTGGGCTACGGTCGGTATCGCGTAGCCTTCGAAACTTTTAAATTGCTTTGGAATTTAGCCAATATCAAACGATTTTTTCTACCCTTATACGTTACGTTTAATTGGTTTCATTACTGCACGCAACTCCCCTGTATCCTACCTTCATCACATATTATTGATTGAGAAAATACCAGTATAGGTACTTCGTACTTCTAATATAAAAAAACCTAACCGTTCATTAGAATTGCAAAAAAAGATTTAGTTTTTTAGCTGATATAAATGTGGAGGAAAATGAAATAAAAATTATAACATGTGAACACGCATTCATCTGTATCAGAAACTCATTCATAACTTAATGGCGAAACAAAACGCTCGTTTGTTTGTACAGATCTTCTGATCTAAAGTGGATAGATAAGGTACGTGTGTAGCAGCAGCGAAGCAGCATGATGGTGCGACGTGGTGGTAACGGCGGCAGCTCTGGCAATTGCGTATCATTCATTGCTCGTAGTAATAAATAGTTAGATCCTCGTCGCAGATAGGGTTGGGTTGTTGTTCGTCGGTATGGCTTTGCTCGGTGCCGCGATAATTCACTTCGGAACAAGGCTGCACAACCACCAATACCAACAACTTTACTAACACCACCAACACCAACATCAACACCAACACCATCCACGTATACGGTCAAACAAGTAGCTACTACGCTCCGCTAGACACGGCTACAAAAACAGCAACATACTCCTGCTGTCCCCACGCTTCGAGTCCATTACTTTTCCCTGGTTCTAAATCTCGGTGTTTTAACGGTGGCTTTAAGTTATCTGGTGGTTATTGAGGGTTTTTAAAGTATTTTTTTAGTTTTTTTTTTTGGAAAATATTAAATGGGGTGGATTATGGTCGATTATGTTCGTTTTTTTAGAAATTTTCATACCTTTAGTGAGTGAAATTATTGGTGAGAGATTATGATATCGTTTCGCATGGTGACCTCGAAGGTCGTAGAATGACAAGGTACTTAAAAGACACTCGATTGACGTAACGGGGAACGTAAAACGGACAGATGGTCGTTATCCAGAACTGGAATAGTATTTACGAGACACTCGGTGGAAAATGCGAACGAACGAACGAACGAGCGGATGCTGTCACGCTCGAAGAGTTGGAAAACAAAGAGTCGCCTCGGCGATGAATTCATTTTGAGAAAATATACTGACGGTAGCTATATAGCTATAGATACGAAACTGTAAGTTCCTGTGTATGCATAATTATACCAATTAGATAATAATCGCGATATTATTTTATTTATTTTTATTTTTTTCTCTCTATGATTACGATCTTTTTGAAAAACAAAACATTACTCATTCCATAGAATTGGGCTTGGCGACTAGATGAACGGTGATCGGTATGTAAGACCAAAAATAAAAGGAATTTTCAGGGACAACACGTGTCGCCGTTTGTCCCTTGGATGCTAATGAGATTCTTGAACCGTTTTATTATTGTTTTTACAGCTTTAGGAATTTAGGGAATTCCGTAAATCAGTCTATGGCCTACTTCTCGCTATCGACATCCGCTCTCTACTGAATGTCATGATTTTTGTTTACCAAAGTACGTCGTGTTTGCCCGTCTATCTACCCGTAGCAATAGGCTTACAGGGGCTGGAACACCGGGATTCATTACTCCAAGGGTGCTGCAAAGTGCGCTCGACTGTTTCCTCATTTTCAACATCGTACCTGGATATCCGACTCATTTCTCATCACACCCACCGGGCACTTGGAATTATTTGTGAATACTCTAGAGTCTGATGACTAAATGGCGTCGTCAGATTACCGAAGACTCTCTCGATCGCCGTGGTATAAGTAGAAGTAGAAATAGAAATAGAAGTAGAAGTAGAATTTGAACCGGGACCATCCGAAGGCTTGAAATTTGAATTTCGACAGCCGTCATGGACTCAGAGAGTTTAGGGGAGTAAGAAGACGCCTTGATCGAGGAACTCGTGAGAGAAACTGCTACTGTAAAGAGGGACAAGTAACGAAGAGAACGTGGATTGGCTCGGTCTCTTCTGACGCGACATAGTAGGTACTGGGTTTTACGATCGGCAAGGCCCGCGCGCAATAATCCTCGTTTTATCGGCAATTGCACCTGCCAGAGGAACGCGAATGCTCGATCGACGAAACAAATTGAATCTCCCGTGACGCGCCACGAGCCTCCAAGCTTCGCACTTGCTAGAGGCAAAAGGAACAAACTAAGAGATAGAGATAAAGAAAAGGAAGATTTAGAAGAGGAGGATATTATACCTTTGTTCGAAATTGAAATTCGGCTAATTCCGGAGTTGATAGATACTCGAAGCACTCGATTCTCTTCTTCTTTTTTTTTTTTTTTTTTTGTTCCTTTTCTTTTTTAACGTCGTGATAAACTCGGGCGAAAATAAGATTGTCAGATTTTTTTTAAAATAGGAAATTATCACCTAGATTTTATACATAAAAAAAAAAAAAAAAAAAAGGATCTGATGATCCGATCCCATAGGCAGTTCCTTTAAAATTCGTACAACGTGAAGTACCAATTAAATGTTGAAATTTCGTTAATTTTATTCAACTTTCTACCATAGCTATTGAATATTCTATTTTTGCTAACAAGTATACTGAGAGTTAATGAAAATCATAACTCAATAACGAATTATTCAAATTAGATATAACTAATTACCTCAAGTAAACTATGCTGTGGTAGGTATCTATCTATATATATATGCACGTATTACTAAATTCAAAACCGTTCGTCTTTCTCCTATACGTATACAGAAAATATTTAATTAATTTTAATGTTTCAAATGATAAACATATATCCGTTAACCACTCAAAACTAATAGTAGGTATAGATATTCGTAACAACTACCTAGACAGCACTAAACCTGAATCGATTTTTCAATGTATGTATGTTATGTATGTATGTACATACATACATGCGTCGTACAAAATTACGACGTAAGCTTGTTTTTTGTACTATTATTACCGTAACAGCGAAATTACACCGCGTCACCGTACATATAATAAAACGAAGTCACACTGGTCGTTATTCCAGTGTGTAATCAGCCGAGTTTCCCACATTAGTTGACCGTTGGCTGCTCTGACCATGTTACATACTCAAAGAGAATCTGAAGTGTAGTTATAGTTGGTACTTTACGTTTTGTTTTATTTATTTATTTTATTTTTTTTTTTCTCTTCACCTACCACACCATGTTAAGAATAAATAATCGTATCTCCGTGTACCTCAACGTTATAGTATCTCGTCATAATCAACGCAGAGATGAGATTACGTTGGTCTTTTTCGGTGTTGTACAGGCGGTCGTTCGCCCTCTCTCATAGCAAAGGTACAAAATTGGAGTGATGAGAGTCGACGAAAGAGCCGTTTTGAACTGCTGTAGTATAAGGATGGAAGCAGAGTTAAGTAGATTGGGGAATTGAGGATCATTTTAATGCTTGGTTAAATTGCGTAATTGTGAGTGGTGAGAGACAAAGAGAACAAGGAGAGCAAAAGAGGCTAAAAGGAAAAGGTAAAGGAAGAAGGTATAATATCATACACTGTCATATTTTTGTTGTAAAAATTAACGACGAAAGATTTTCTTCCTATGAAATACAACACGAACCCATTTCTCTAATCCTGATTCTGATCCCTGTAGTATTTAGGGACAACTTTGACGAGCGATTAGCTCTCTAAATATCGTGTCCCATGCCGCACAGGGTTGTTGAAACGTTCTGGGAGGTCCAGCAAGGGACCGCGAACTACGTCGTTCTTGGTCTTTGATTAGAGGTGCCTAGCAGGATGAACATTATTACCAATATCTAGTGCAACGTGAGACGGTTTCAAAGATAGCAAAATCGCCCCAAACCGAATCTCATACCGAGCTAGTATTTGCTTTGTTCTCATCTTCGAGGTCGCGGTACCTCTGCTGACTCAAAGTACTTAACACAGTTTCGGTAACATAGTCTTAATTACTGTTCTCTCCTTCCTTCTATCCGCACTACATTCCTTCCTCTACCTTTCTCTCTCTCTCTCTCTCTCTCTCTCTCACTCTCTCTCGCGCTTACTCAAGGTCCCTTTACAGTAGATAATAATTAAAGCACGCCGAGGGTAAAGTAGTAGTCTTAGAGTTGAGAAAGGGGAAAGAGAAGACCTCCTTATGCCGCAACTCGGCGTCTATCAAAAGGGCAGTTGATCGGTCGAGGTTTGAATATAATCGGCTTTGAATAGGGTCGAGTATAAAACATCATCAATTTGAAATAGAAGTGTTTTTAAGACATAGGTTTAAGGGTGGGTAGTAGTTTTGAAAAGAAAGGGGAGAAAGTATAAACTTCAGTCCTTTGCCTGGGGTAAAAATCTATTGGAAGTAGGTACGGGGGTTGCTCCGCGATTATCGTATAAAGTATAAACTGACTGCAAGTGACATTTCGGCATCCCCCTTACGACAAAATATCCCGTAAACCCGCGTATTCCTCGTACCCATAAAGGCCTTTATAAATTTTGAGAATGGCGCCCGTTTCTTCTTTAGGGTTCCATACTTTTTCACAACCCCACCCCTTCCCATATACGTCAGCAGTTTGTAGGGGTTGTAGGACAATTGACACTCGAAGGGGTGGCCGAATCACGGGTTAGGGGAACTCTGTCTACTTTTACTCCCTTGCCCATGCCCATGCCCATGCCCGTGCCCATGCCCATGCCACTTTCTCCTCGTGAACATTTCTGAATCCACGTTTCCAAGGGGCAGGGGATAAGGTGCCACTGCTGGTGTGGAACTCGCTAGTGGCGTGAGTGCTTATCCTGCACTAGACAGAGGATTCAGCCATTGTCTGACGTCATTGTTATTGATGACACCAAGATTAGGGGTTGCCGGATGAATTAGAAGTGTCTCCGAAGTGGATAGGGGTCTGAGGAGCGAGTGATGCTATACCTATCTCGACCGGGGAAAGTCCTGATTAGATTCCTAGGGTTGATACCTTAAATCAAAGAACGCCTCATTAAAGACGATATATTGAGTTTAGCCGGCACTAAACCCACCCCACTCCTCTCTACAGACCATTTCGCTTGAAATTCTCCTTTATACTTATTCTATTCTCCCGTTTATATATTTAGTTTACATTAATTAAGCCGCGTGCACACTGCACTCCGCATTCTACTGTATAATGATTTGTTTCTTATTTTGAATTTTTTATTTTTTATTTTTTTTGGTTCTCTTGCTGCCACCGTCTACGCCCGTTATTTATTTCTCGAGTCGACCATTAATTGGCACATTTATAGAATACACTCACTTACCCAAAATTACGTAAGGTCAGTACAAAAATAGGTAAACTATATCCTTCTCTGTTCTCTCAGTATCTCATATTCTTTTCTTTAATCTTGTAGCCCTCCTCTATCGTCTCTAAGTCGACGTTATTAACTGCAGGAAATGATTTTATTCTAAAAGTTTATAACGAGGAGTGTTGTCTTCACGGTTATGGGACGGAGTTTCTCAACGATTAATGGAATTCCTTAGAAGACTAGGGGTTGTGCTTATTGGCAAGTTAACTGGTATTCGTAACTACAGTTTTGAATATAGTTATACATGCACAAAAACTCACATACCTATTCCTATATGGATGATGTCGCAGCTTTTCTGGCTAGACGAAAGTAGGTACCATTTCTCTTTCTCTTTATATATATTTTTTTTTTCTCTTTCTCTCTTTTTCTCTATATATGTATTTTGCCAACCGGGTACCAACGCCTGAGGAATTTTTATGCTTAACGACAGGTTAAACCCATGGCAATTAGTCGATAGTCAAACCACAACGTAACGTAGATACCTAGGTATACATACCTACGTGCAGGACCGTTAAATACCCTGGCATTTGCACCAAGGAGTTTTACGACGGTTGAATAGCTGAAAATGTAAAACGTAACGGGCCAGATCGACTTTCTGGTTTGGATAATAACACTTAACTGGACGATTCGCATGCATAATTGAACCCAAGCACCTGCCGTGCTCGAGGAACGAGGGCATAACGTCTGATTTATCGAAGCTACAAATTTTCAAAGAATTTCCATCTTATAGATACGACCGACTGACGGCTACGGTAACAAGAAATAAGTGATATGTAAAAGTCCGAACACGTTCGGTGAATGATTACCCGATGATTACTGCAGGCTCCGAATAATACGTTTTTCTAAAGAAAATGAAAAAAGAAAAAAAAAAAAAAACAAACAAAAGGAAATTTTGGAGTCTGCCAAATAGCAAATTAGATGAAAACGTTTCTTTCCGTAATACTCGAAAATGTATAAGGATTGATTTCGCGTATTTCTTTTCGACGTTTTTGTCCTCATAGTTTGGAAAAAAAAAAGCGACAAGATATCTACCTCGATTTCCGGTGAGAGTGTGCGTCATTGTTTGGAGTTTTTCAGCCTCGTTATGTGCTTCAGCTACGTACATACATACCTACGTAGATACCTATACGTATGTATGTACATACCTACATAACAACGGTGTAAAAGAGAAATAGGAAATAACAGAAAACGAGGGCAGTTGAATGCGTTTGTTGCCGACAACGGCTCGTCACTTTGCAAAAGTGCAACACGCTAGCTCGTCTGTTCGTCTACTTGTTATCGAGGTAAGAGTATATATCTGTACATGTATGTATGTAGTAGGCGGCTGGAGAGAAGAGCGAGGTGACGAGTGACGAAGCATAGTTGTTTCTGGGTCACGCTGATGATGGTCTTTTAAATAGACTTCGATACTATATATTCCAGTCTCATCATCTACAGCCAGTTCTGAATAGGCCTGAAAATGGTAGATCGATTTTTTGAACGTTGAAAAAAGCAGAAATATAACGAGAAAGAAAGAAAAAAAAAAGGGATTCAAAGCCACGGTTTAAAATTAAACTCAGCTTTTTAAGCAGCTTTTAAAAATAATCAATCAAATTTTTTCTGTTCCAATACGATCTTAGAGCAGATCGTATTTTAATTCCTTACTTAGATACTCGTAAGTGACGTTAAATCGTAGATCGCTCTATGACACCTGCATCTGTCCCTGCCTCATCGTTTAATTGCACCTTTTGTCGACGGTAGTAAAACCCCTCTTTACGAGCAGAAGTTCAATCCCAGTAGTAACCACTTGCGTCGAATAGAGTAGCTCTGGATCGTAAGACGTTTTCCTGCGCGGTTACGTCGAGCGTAGGTATCCTTTAGCTCTGATTAGTTGATAGGCGATTAATGGCTAATCACTACTTCCGCTAGGGGTTTAACACCCCTAACCGAAAGTTTCTGGGTTGTTACAAATCGCCCAAATCGTCACCTTTGATGTTATTTTCTTTTTGTTTTTTTTTCTTTACTTCTTCTTCTCGCATGCCCAGTCATTTTTTACTTATATCTATAATAATTTACGAAATAGTTGTTCTGGCAGGGATAACGGTTTATTACCTTGGGTCACTTCCGTTATCCTGGCTATTAACGTGGTATTATTGTTATTATTTTTATTATAGCTATTATTTCGTCACCATTTTATATTTTATCTCATACCCCTTTTCGCAGATCTCATACACACACTGCACCTCCCTTCCTCTTTCCCTCAATTTTCTCTGTACACGGGGGAAAATAAAGTAGCTTGTGGTATTGACATTTATAAATTGCGCGATCCATTTGAAACGCAACGACGCCACCGTCCTCGTTCCCCTTCGTACAGTAGATATGCGGGGAGAAAACGCGTTTTTGCAGTACTCGTATACATGTCATTGTCTAATGTTCAAAGTATGTATGTAACGTAGGTTGGCGGTGTAGGTTGCAGACTCGTTGTACAATATATATATATCCTATATATATATATAACGTCGACTAAAATGGCAGAGGGTGTTTTCGGCTGGTGTCCAAATTACAGTGCGACTGATTTGAACCGAGGATCGTATACATGAATCGACGAGGGTGAGAAGCGAGTGTTTAACTTTTGTTCCCCGCTTTCAGTGAGCGAAAAACAAAACTGGGGGTAGAAAAATTGAGGGGGAAAGAAAAAAAAAAAAAAAAACAAAACAAAACAAAAATAACAAAAAATGAAAATAAAAATTAATGAAAAGTAAAAAAGTGGAAAAATATCTGCAGGAAGGGAGCGGCGACGCGTGCCGATCACGTTTGCACCGTAACAGATTAATAGCTTTTGATAATTTTGTATTCTGGCTATCAGGCAACGCTGCTCCCCGAACAAGGCATCCTGATAATTGGAACGCGTTGAACACGAGAGTTTTTTTAGTTTTTTTCCTGTTTTTTGTTTGTTTTGTTTCTCGCGTTTCCTACATCCGGTACCACCCCTCTTACGCTTGACTCGAATCACGATATCAGGGGCTTGCTAAAACGCTGCAGGTATAACGTGAATTCATTTTGTAGTTGATGATGCAGCGATAATTAGTCTGAATATATTAACCGAAAAAATTTTTTTTTATTTCAATCTATTGAATTCGATACTTTGATCCTGTACGTAGCATCGTACTCGAGAATCTGCACTGTTTTCTGTATCAGATATGTATATACATGGTATATATATAGATATATGTATACGTATGTATGTATGTACGTGAACGAAGAGGAATTTCATTTCTCTTGGGTATTTTCGTTCGCGGATAGAAACGCATTCACAGATGCATTAGCGGTGAAGCGCGAAACTCTGGCGGACGGGGCCAAAAGTTTTTGGAAAAACTTTTCGGCGGTGGGCCAAACGCGAAATATTTAGCCAGCGAGCTGCCCGCATAGCGAAATTCAAACCATGGCTGGGCGAGGTCTCGCGCTCTCGTTGCTCGGTTCGGCGAGGATCCGTAACCGCCTTTGTACAACGTTTGAGGTTTCAACGGTAGCAAAAACTGCGGGTCGTGGTTAGCCTTGGCCGAAGAGAAGGCATTTCCCGCGTTACCACTCCCCCGTACCAAAACCTTCGATCGATAAGTTTCATTCCAAATCTTTCCCTCCTAGCTTCTGGTTGCTATACTCAGCTCTCTGCTTCACCGCCGCTCCAAACGCGATCCAATTTGACCTGCCATGCTATGCCATGCCGTTCTCAAAGCATCGCGACCTGCAGTGACTCTTGCAGTTTGCGGATTCTCTCCGCGTTCCCAGGAAGTATAAGTGTACCTGTACGTGTGTTTGACTTCGAGGTTTGCGAATGGCGCCAACTGGCAACTGCCAAACGGCAAGCTGCAGCTGGGAAAGGGACTGGATGTGGTGAGAGGTCAGGTCAAAGCTACTTTGAGAGTGGTTACGTTACGTTACGTTACATTACGTTACGTTACGTTACGTTACGTTGTGTTACGGTACGGTACGGAACGGTACGGTACGGTACGGTACGCTCCACAACCGTGGCCGCGATGCCGGTGAAATCAGGGCTTTGGTGTACACGATAGTTGCATTATTCCGCAACCAGCTACGGCCACAATCGACTTGGATTATTCCGTTCGGAACAAACTAAAAACATTCCACCTATTTCCAGAAGCTTTCAGATTACGTGAACTGTACGTTATCTTTCAATTACTAAAGAAATTCCAAATTCTAAACTATTCATCCACAAAGAGGTGCACAACAAGATTTCCATTACAAACAATCCCCGATAGTTGCGGTTGGCCAAAGTAATTTCAATTTCAATTTATTTAGTTAAAGGTTTGAATAAGTAGACACGACACAACGACGAGAGAAGGGAAGTAAGAAACTAGGGATGAAGAGGTTGGGTATAAAAGGTATAAAGAGGGGAAATACTTGGCAAGAATGATGTACGAGATGCATTTGTAACTTGGAGGCCGCAACGCGGAGGCCCAATGCCTAAGAACGCCCACCGACTGTCAGCTCTAAGGAGGTTAAGAGATGGTTATGAGATTGCGGTTAGAAAAATGAATTCAAAGTTCCGTTTCTTGCGACGTGGCAAAGTGATGAACGGCACGATTTTAAGAGGTTAGAGTCAAAAAACAATGAACATTTTTAAGATTAAGGGATAAAACTCAGCTGGGTGACAGACAACCACCTGGAATATCTGGTAAAATAAAAAGAAAAAATAAAACCCACAAACTACGGGGGGAAACACAGAGTCAAATGTTATCGCGGGTCCTTAATCGCGATCATCCTTCGATCTTTCGATATACCTCAAAAGACCAATCCTATTTTCCGCGATTGGATGAAATCCAGATTCCATATGTCAGGCCGTAGTCTGCAGAGGGAAACAAGGGTCGAGTGTGACGATCAGCCAGCTAACTAACTGCACTGGCTACTTTTGCAGTTCAAGGAACTTATATCTATATAGCTGTTAGAACCGCCGAAGATCTTTGGAGATATAAATATACGCGGAGGGTAATTCTATTTCTTTTTATCTTTCGTCTTTTCCTTTTCCTTTTCCTTTTCCTTCTCTTTATTTTCTATTTTCTCTATTTCTCACTCTTTCTCTTGTTGTTAGAATCCAAGAAGCTCGTTCTATTCGCATACGCGGGTCTGTCACTTTAGTTTTACTGGGTCCCGGTTCTTGTCACATGTCAGCAAATGGTTCTCCGTAAACGAGCATCGACTAAACTTTAGTCTTTCACGTTTCTCAGAACTATTCTCTATACCGGTATTACTTACCTATAACCTTTCTTGTTTACTCAATCGCGCACGGTCTACACGACTGCGCGTGCGTACAATAATATATATATATATATATATATATATCCACATGTAGATACGTGCGTGCATGCGTGAGGGCGCAATCATGGAGATACATACATCAGCTACGCTTGCTGTTATTGAATCCTAACCTAGCAAACTAATTCGCGGAAAGCACCCCTTAGGGTGTAATTAATAGAAACTTGGCATCCCATATATCGCCGTCCCTTTGGTAGGAAATTTAATCGCGAAAAGGCGATTCCGTGTAAACTGTAGGCTGACGGTTCACCTCGGGTGAATGTATAATTACGATTATACATATTCTCAGGAAGATCAATTAGTCCGCTAATATTTGGTATTTGAAAACTTTTTTTTTTTTTTTTTTTTTTCTCGCTCCTCTCATTCGATTGCGACGTTACTAATTCTCAAGGTTTTAAGCTCGTTCGAGAATACCGCGAGTTTTCCGATGCTAGTCGAAGCTGGATTTAAGCTCAACGTAATTCGCAACCGTTCAAATACCACCGCGAAGATGAATTCGTTGGCAAAGGTGTTCGAGGCTCGTCGCCGTACCAATTCCCCCGCGCAATTATCGCCTCAGGAAGCAGAATACGGGCTTCCAATTAACGCGCCCGGGGTACCGAGAGCTGAAAGGGGAAAATGGGGAGAAATACCGACTCTGGATTCACCCGTCTGGATGGTAGCTGACGTGCGGATGAACGAAGGAGTGGACTGCACTGGCGGATGACGACGGTGACTCGAAACGATAGAACGGAATGGGCCTCGGCCCCTCATAAATTAGATTCGCGCTACTCTTTGCACCGGACGTTAAATCGACGAGGCGTTTCTGGCCCGCATATACGATCCCGTTTGATGATCTTGAAGGCATCAAAGAAGTGGTGAAGATCGTTCGTTGGCTGCATGAATTATTGTTTTTGCAGTAAATTTGTATTCGTTTTCCTCTCTCACTTTGTACCAGGGATTTCTGTATATATATACGAGTTTGCGTTGCTGACGTGAACGAATCGCTCCACGATGTGATCGTTATCACAGTATTTAATATTTATGACGTAGAGTACGCGCCGTGATTGACTTTGATCGCTGATTTACACCGTAGTTGATAAAAGGGGACGAGACAGGGTGAAAGGAATTCGAATTTCAGTTCGAGTATTGAGTTTAGGGGCACGTCGCTGTCGCTGTCGCTGCTGACCTTTTAGCAATTGGGGTCATCGGACCAGGCTGAAACATCGCGGTGCCAGGTTTAGCCCGTGGAATTCGGCCCAAACAAGACCGAAATAAACGCTAATCACGATTCTTAATCAGCGGGTCTCATTTCTATTAATACATAATATAACTAAGTTGAACATCGAATGTATGTACAATTGTAATTTTGATCGGATTTAAAGAGAAATGTCTGTATTCGATTTGACGAAAGGTCTTTGACGTCTTAAATTGCTCGGGATTCAGTTATCCTGAATTCCCAAAGGTGTGGAATCGAGAGGGAGACAGAAGGATGAAAAAAATAAGAAAAAAGAAATCCAGTATTCTGAGAATGCTTAACGAGACGGTGACTCGCGAGTCGATAGGAGTTGAAAGATGGCGCTGACGAAAGGTTTCTCAGGATATTCCACCTGCGAAGGATCCCTTATTTCGTCTCTCGGAACGTATCACGTATCCAATCGGGAAAATTGGCTGCAAATTCCCCGTGGAATATTCCGTTAGCAGAAGCAGCAGTAGCAGCAGTAGCAGCAGCAGTAGAAGCAGCAGCAGCAACAACAACAATTCTCAGCCGGCTATACTCTGGATCGATACAAATTTTTCTGAATAATGCATAGTCGTGAACGAACACACACGGCAACGGCACGGCACGGTTAGATCGCGGTGAGAGGTACCTGTGGGATGGACTGGCACATTTTTCTTCATCGTTTTCACCAAAGTATCGCGGGATGCTGCGGATATTCCGCAGTGGGAAAACGTCGATTGACAGACCAGGTGGCAGGAGCATGCGAACGTGAACGTATGCGGCGTCGAAATAAAAAATGAAAAAAAAAAAACCAAAAAAAAAAAAAAAAACAAAATCGGAAAGATTTTCCCGCGCCAAGTAGGGTGGAGCCCCGTTAGTTTCCGAGCCAATTGAGAACCACTTTCTTTGCAATTGAACGGGAATGGGAACGGGAACAAGTGAGTATACTTCGTGGATGTGTGCCCACAGTCACATAGTTAAAATCCACGTATATATGTATAGAAGCTACGAAGTGCGAGCCTTCGGACTCTGTTTGGCTCCAAGGCCCCACCAAGTGGCTAATTATACGGAGTCTATGTTTGGCACTCATAATCTGGCCTAACCTCCTCTCCGCCATCCTCACCGCTCTGTAGCTCTCCTTCTCTGCAGCTCATTTGGTCCACGAAACTAAGCCTTCAGTTGCGTATCGCGCACCACGTAATCCTGTTAGAATATATATATATATATATATATATATATTCGAAATGGTTATGCCGTTGCTGATGTCGTTGTAGCTGGTGCCGATCCACGCCTTCGTTATTCGTTGATACGTTAGAATTGAATCCTAGGATCTCTGGCGTCATCAATATATTCAATAAAGGCATTGAGCCACGGGGTTAACCTGGGTTAAGTGAAACATCTACACATCCACTACGGCATGTGTATATTAACAATATTCCTTCACCGTCTTTCGACATATCGTAGTTCAGACTACGTTACCAATCTCCGAATGATTATGAAAAGCTATGAGATCGTACGCGGTTGCGGTTTGAAATTGAATCTATATTTACTTAAGGATCGATAATAATTATGCGCCTGGTGATATCGAAGTCAGGTTTGATCGTGAATGAAAATACAATTTATAGTTGCGAGTGAAATCGGATTAAGAAATTGAACTGGATATTGCATTTTTTATCAGTAGGTTCTGGTAGAGCCCGGGCGTTGGTATACCCACTGCCGCTGTCGAAGCTTGCTACATTGGATTGAATTATTAAATTCAATTTTTCGAGTACTGAAAGATTTGAAATATTAAACAGGTTTGTCTAGAAAGTCTTGTGCGATTGCTGTACCGCTGCAGGTACTTATGTCTAGGTAATTTCATTATATCGTTTAGCTTGTGCTAGGTAGGTATATGTATGTACTACCGAGCTAAGACGCGAAACGGGTTGTAGAACAAAATGAGCGGATGTTCCCATTACATAGTATATATATATAATGTATATACATATATCATTGTGGATACAGAGATCGTTTTAACATTGATTATCATTATCATTAACGAGAAGAATTAATTAAGCGAATTGCGTTGGAGTGAAACTAGGCTAATTAGGTACGGACTCACTCTGTCTTACTTTCTTATCAGATTGACGAGGCCTCTTCACAGCAAAATCGCAAAACGATGTAAAACTGTTCTATCCGATCGGTAATTTTCAAAGAACTATGACGATCGTGGTTATGAAGTTGTAGGAAATTCTGAACCCTGTAAAACAGCGGGTAGCTAATACCTTAGGCTTGTGAATCGGTACTCATCAAACAAAAAGCGTAATTTTGTTCTCGTTTTTTTATTATTTTTATTTTTCTCTTTGTTTTTCGTTTCTGTTTTGCATCGGCGATTGGTTTCCGTCGACGGCGTGGTAGTAGGTACGTAGTCGACGAAGCTTAATCCGATTCGTAATGAGGGGAGTTAAAGCAATCTGCGATTTAAGGGGTGCTGGATCGGTGCCGCGGGGATGAGGAGTCCAAAGAACCCAGGGCGAGCACGAGCACTGGGATGAACGGTCGTTGGTGGGAGGTAAGCGGAGGGTGGAAAGTGAGGGAGAGAGAGAAGACGAGAGGGAGAGGGAGAAGGAGAGATAAAGAGAGAGAGAGAAAACCATTCTTGTTACTCTTGGCGACATCTTTAATTCATCGAATGCGGATTGTGGGCTGAATCCGAAATGAGTCTCTATTCCAGGTCCTTGAGCGTTCCGTAACTATCAAGCTCGATGAGAGATTCTCGTCTTATTCCAGTAATAGTGCAGCTCCGATGCCAGTTACCTCATAGATGTTACCAGCTATATATACCAACCTACCAACCCTATCCACCATCTCGTAAATCATTAGCTTAAGCCCTGCTACACCTTGCGGTGGGCTATTATACCTACCTACACATAGATATGTAGGTATATGTATCCTATCTACCTCTGATATAAGGATCGTGGATAGATGCAGGGCTTTTAGGACGATTCGCACACCTGTTCAATTACCGTTAAGACTCAGGATTTAAACTACGATTTAGATAATTCCTGAAGCCGTATCCTATTCCGCTGTATTCATTATGGGACTAGATTTAGCACACGATTTTGCCAAAGATTTTGCTATCATTCTAGAAGCGACTATGCATGTAGGTATATGTATAGGTATAACGTATACCCTCATACCTTCAGGTGCACACGTATGTACGTATATATCGAGTTGACAGAAGCAGAGCCTACCTGGCCGGTTGCCAGCCTCACTTCCTGGGGCTACGACGGGTGGCGCCCCTTCCCTTACCCATTTCAACCCCCTTCTCACCCTTTCATCCCTTCCTTCGCCACCCCCTCCACAACGTACACGGGTGTCCGCATTGCAGCTACACGGGGCCACCGTATCTAATGATGGCGACCTACACGCTAGCACGTGGTGTACACCACCGTTACAACACGGCTTTACAACAATCTTTTTTTCTTTTTACTTTTTACATCTTTTTTTTTATTTTTATTTTTTATTTTTATTTTTTTATCTACTTTTTTTTTACAGCTACGAGCTTTTCCTGCCAAAATGCGTTCGTCTTGAAAACTCTTTTCTGCTCTGCTGCGTCGAGGAGCGGAGTAGAGAAGAGAATCGCGTCGCTTAACGACCCCCGGAACTTCCGATCTTGCGGGAAACGTACCGCGTTGTTTTCTAACCGTGTGAAATTCTTATGGATAGAAATAATCGCTGTTTAATTATGTCGTTCACGGTGTTGCGAAAATTATAGTGAGATCGGAAAATAACATGGGATTAAGTGTTCCGTGTGCCGTTGTAATCACTCATCATGTTAATGTCGTAGTTTTTATTTTCTATTTTTAAATATGGGTAGTACATTTAGGTAAGGCTTTTTTACCGGATGTGAAGATACCTACATCTAATTAATCCTCTATGTTTATTATATCAGAATCTTTTTGTACAAAGCTACACGTAACGATTGACATTTGATGTAGATATTTATTTATTTATGTATGTATGTATGTATGTATACGATTGTAAAACGATTGGGCATTGATAGTAATATCTATATGTGTAGGTAAATGATAAGATCGTCATAGAGTAGGTTTCTCCGAAGGCATTTGAATTTGATCATAGATTACACGTACCCCAACAGCGTTTCGTGACAGATATATGAAAATGTCCCGGGTAGTTTATGAGGGAGCTGGTACGATTCAGTTTGTGAATATATACGTTATGCATGTTTCTTAAGGAAAGAATTTTTCGACATATTTACAGTAAATTCATAGTACCTATGTAAATTTTTCATCTCTTGTCACTAGCTGCTCTACTGTACCGGATGCATAGTTCCATGTATGTATATATGTATTACATTACACACGGTCAGGTGCGGTTGAAGGATATTTTGAATTCTGGAACTGCAACCATTCGACTGCAGATAGGCATGAGACAAAAAGCTGTTAAAACCATTCGCCAAGAGATTGTGTTGGTCCTTTTGGGATTCTAATGTTTCAGAAATAGACAGGCACGCGACGACTAACTTTACGAGGAGTACCGTATATACGGTTGTGACTCTATAACGCGCCCAGATCAGTCCGTCTCTATACCATTCGACGTTTATTTGCTTATATCTTGTTCCTCATGGCAGATGCCTCGTTAACGGTGGAAATGCGCTCGTTGCAAAATTAACGGGTCTTGAAATTGACGCGTCTTTTGGGAGTTCGATCAAATTTATTCATTTAACCTCACGCCCAACTTTGTCTTGGGAAAATTTCGACGACGGCGGCTAAGGAGTAATTGGTAACGATTTGTCGCCAGTACTGCCTCAACTTCCTTCGGATAGTATAATGGCGATAATTTTATCGAAGAAAGAAATTCATTCATTCATTTATTCGTTCATTCATTCATTAATTAATTTTTATTTATTTATTTTTTTATTTCTTTATCTTTTAATTTATACCAAAAACGTACGACAACCGTTAATCAACAATAACCTGACGTTGTAGAAAGTTTTTTTTTTTTTAGAACGTTTTAAAACCCACATCGCATAAATCCACGTCCTACTGTTAGTAAAAGTTTTTAAATTAAAACCTACTGATGAAAGAACAAAATTACGGAAATGAAACTAATTTCTGAAAGATACGCCGAACCGGCCCGGCCAGTACCGCGCCACACAGCACACTTGCATGCGATCTTCACATTAATAAAGATGACGTGTCCTTTTATACACGTAAGTCAATTCCCCTTCACCGCTTTTTACCTAACTTCTAAAAAATGATGTTCTGCTTTCATATACCTAACCTATTCGAAAAGTATAATCTTAAACGTTAATAAAATACCATGTAACATTTAACACAGAAGAATAAAGAATTCTGGTACCTACACGGTTTACTATCTATCTTGAGAAAAATTTGTTACCGCATGCGTTCTGAATTTAAGAACGAACGGTACAGCCACAACCGTTTTGGTTCGAATCGTAACATTGCACCGTTAGAAATTGAATTATTTTGATTATTTGCGAGTAGTAGAATTTCAGACCCTTATAGTTTGCACGAGAAATTACGACGTGCGCCTGTAGGGTACGTATGTATGTATGTATGTATATGTACCTACATGCATGAGGTACGCGTACTCCCCCTTTTCCCTCGTATACGAACATATGTAAATCTATATAGATTTATGTATGCACGGGTACCGTGAATATTCGTTCCCGTTTCCGTTCCCGTTCTCCGGGAGTGTTTTTCTATTCAGCAAAGGCTCACATAAACTTCTATACTATCTCACACCACGTCTATACTTTTATACGTGGTTTCAGCTACCTGGTACTACTACCTATAACTATTCACCACTACCATTGCCCCATCACCGAGTTATACGCCACGTTGCGATCCCTGAGGAGAGGTCAGGGGGGGTAAGGGGTGAGGGGTAAGGGGTAAGGGGTAAGGGGTAAAACCACCCGTTCCAGAGGGTGTTCATTGAAACGAATGGTCCTCCAACCTGCCCCATACCATTCCTCCTTCTCATCTCGGTCTCGCTCTCCCTTTTTTCTCTTCTGCATCCCGGTAGATCCGCCAGGATTACTTATCCTTTGGCAAAGGATGTGGCTCAGCCCGAAGTATATATCGTTTGAATAAACGAAAACTTACGAGCCACGTCGTTTCACCAGACCAGCCTTTTTTTTCCTCGAGATGCTGCGTCTTGACGGTTATACATATATAGGCACCTATATCTAAATATATGTGGAATATAGTATACCATGTATATTAGACCGTTTCAAAAAAATCGACTATTTTTCATTTTCAAAGAGTAACTCAAAAATATTGTTCCAAATGACGAAAAAAAAAATGCTGTCAAAGTTTGAACTCTTAATATCAATATTAAGAGGTGCCTCATCGCGATTTTCTATTTCCAATCTAAATAACATGGGGAAATTTTTTTTTAAACTTTGGAATTCTATAACTCGTCAACGCATTAGTGTACTGATAAGACCAGAACATATTTTTGTAGTGAATTGAACGCTCTAAAAAAAAGGTCTCTTGTTCTTTTTCGATAAATCTAGCTATTTCCAAGTTGGTGTATTGGTTATTAATGGTAATTAATCATGACGAACTTGGAAACAGTTGGATTCATCGAAAAAGACCAAGAGACCTTTTTTGCAGAGCGTACAATTTTGAACAACAGCATTCATGCAGAATCTTTCTAAGTAGATTAATTTTCAAGATATAAAAATCGAAGAGTTCCACAAGACCACTTCCCATGTTATTTAAATGGGAAATAGAAAATCGCGATGAGGCACCTCTTAATATTATTATTAAGAGCTCAAACTTTGACAACATTTTTTTTCATCATTTGGAACAATATTTTTGACTAACTCTTTGAAAATGAAAAATAATCGATTTT
This sequence comes from Macrophya annulata, assembly GCA_963924015.1. NCBI lineage: Eukaryota > Metazoa > Arthropoda > Insecta > Hymenoptera > Tenthredinidae > Macrophya > Macrophya annulata. The sequence continues at coordinate 2,672,313 of OZ001262.1, forward strand.
TTTGAAACGGTCTAATGTATATACCTACCATATATCTAAACTCGAAATAATAGAAAGTTGAAAGAACTCTTCAGATGTGCATTACCTACTTGCGATAGTATGAAATAAGTGGAGTTTGCTTAACGATGGATTATCTCAATGTCAGAATCAGACACGATATAACCTAGAGTTCGCGTGTCGTTTCGAGTTCTGAACTGTGCTCGTACGAAGTAGGGTTATAATAATATAATAACCTTAGTTGTTTATTTATTTAAAATAGACACGCTGCTATGGAGGTTTACTGAAAAAGAGGAGAAAAATGTAACATTAATACTAAGAATGAAAAAAATAAGAGCGAAAAGAAGAAGAAGAAGAAGAAGAAGAAGAAGAAGAAGAAGAAGAAAAAAAAATAATAATTCAACCAACAGTGATGTCTGCGTGTAGTAAAACGTGCTGTAAAGCATGTATTAATAACTTGGCTTGTAACTTCAGCAATAATTCTGTTGCCTCAGAGTATCCCCTCGTACCTACCTGCCTTGTATGTACCTACGCGAATTATATAAGCGTATACCACTTCTGAGATTTACGTGGTGTACTTGCTCGTCGGATTTCTGAAGCGTGGAACGTGGAACATGGAAGATGAAACGTGAGACTTGGGGGCGCGAAGCGTAGAGCCAAGGAAACGCTTAGTGTCGTCGGCTAACTCTCTTGGTAGGAAAAGTTTGTCTCGTATGAAATTTAAATTCAAGGCTAATTCAAAGGGTGAGTTTTAAGTCAAGTCGAGTAGAGTAGAGTCGAGTCAAGTAGAGTCGAGTTGAGTCAAGTCGTGTTGAGTCATAGAAGTCTCGGGCCTTCAGAGTGTTTCTTTAATTTGTCTCGGGTCTCGGATTGATGGGGGCAATCTTGCCATTCTCTTGGAACTTTTAAATGTCCCAGCCAAAAATTTACTGCCATTATTTCCTTAATTGTTTCCCGCTTGACTTATTTTCACGAGGTAATGTTACGACCACTCTGTATACCGAAACGTCCCTTTCCTCTTCTCATTCCCATCCCGATCCCCTCCTTACGTCACTATGTGTATAAAACCTTTCGGAATGTTCATTTCTCTCTCTTTAAATTTTCATTTATAATTTTATTTCATCAACGGTTATTCGCGATATATCAAATTGCTTTTGGCTACTGCAACAAGTCGCGAAATTCTCTTGATATATATCGCAGTGATTTCTCACAATCACGGTGCTACCAAAACGACAAAAGGGTTAAAGAATATACCGAAAATCGAGAGAGCGAATGAGCTAACGTATATATAAGTGGTTTAGTTCCCGGTACAGTGGAATTCAACGCGTGGCTTTAAATCGCTTTCTAAAATCGCACCGCGAAGACAATAGTAATTATAATAATTAATCAGTGTTGAGACGGGGAGAGTAAGGAGACCGGCACGCGACGCGATTGCTACCCTCGATTAAGAGGTGGAATTATTTTTAGCAGGTTTCATTTAAGCGTTTCACTTCTCGCCTTAAGGGCTATTTAATACGGCGTAACGACGTCTAATGTATAGTTTAAAGATTAAATAATTACCATGGACAAAAGGTCGTGTAATTTGAATAAAAAATTCAACATAAAGCGCAATTCTACTCATATTAGAACGTCCAGATGTTTGTATTCTGGTATAACGTTTTGTACTGTCAAATTTCCACCTCATTTTCGTAGCTGACAAATAGAAAAATAAAAAAATTTTATCTAATATTCCGATTCATATTTTTTGCCAAAATATTTTACTCTCCCTCCCCGCGTCTACCTACTTAGTGATTTATTAACGGGGCTAATTTTCGGCGAGACGGTCGACCGAACCGCTACCGGGCTGCACAATCGTCGTTGTGTAATATAGTGTAACCAATCTAAACCCTCCTCTTGTTTCCACGCACAACCCCCCACGGTTTTCTGGCCAAAAGCCAACATGGCTGCTCTCCAGTTATATTTCACACCCTCAGCTATCTAATTATACGCTCTTTTATCCCGCTGACTATACAACCGCGAAGATCTACCAGAGCTTAGCTTTTCGGGTGTCGAGTAACCACCCTTTTTCTACCACTCGTCCGAGGTCAATTTTCTTCAATCGATCATGAAGCGCATGGGGTGAAATAGTCGAGAAATTCGAAACCACGCTATTCCCTATCCTGTTGCTCTTTTACAGGAAGATAGGAAGATAGTTATAAGTAGCCAAGCATTCTTTATCCACTGACTAGGGTAGCTATTCGCGGTTAAATACGTGTGAGCCAAGAAACGAATCAATTATTCATTAAAACGAGGAAACTGTTGCGTTAATTAATTTTTAAATATTAGTCAAAACTTTTGTGGTACCTTTATTTTTACGGTCACTGCAATTGCGAGATGTGTGTAGAGTATTTATACATAGGCTTAAAAGTGAAACTTCTCATTTAAGACTCAAGACTCAAGACCCGGGACTCGGGACTTGGGACTTACGTGTATATTTTATACGGGCATACGTCAATCTGACAGTTTTCGTTACACTTAAAAATTTTTGGTACCCTACAGCGAAACGCAATTTCACTTGAAAAAAAAGTTACTTTATCAAACGATGAATTTCGAGGAATAAATGATGTTTACATTGTTTAGCTGGACGTTGGTCAACGGTATGTAGACAGGTAGGAAGGTGGGTAGCTGTAGGTACTTGCAAAGCGATGCAAAAGTCAAACAGTAATGTATTGTCAACCTGTTTGCTGTAATCCGTTTCGTGATGGTATGGCGTGCGTAAACGTGCGTTGCTAACCGAGCTTTGGCTTGGCTCTGTGAAATCTAATTACTCGTTGTAAACACGCGAAAGAAAATAATCCGCTTATACCAGGAGAGGATTAATTCCGTTAAATTGTAAAGATTTTTAATTACTGTACCAAGTACATATAAAATACCTATAACTTTACAAGTTTCTCGACAATTTTCATTATTATATTTTTAGAATAGAATAGAAGATACAGAATCGATATTTTTACTCATCGGATTATCGACCTTACCTCCCTTTTTATCTTCCCGCAATGAAAATTAAAAATTTTCATAAAAAAGGGAAGTTATTGGTTTTGGTCAGATTTTCGAAAATCGAGTTTTCATCAGATCTCGACGTTTTGGGGTCTTAGAAAGCTATTCTGACTATTTTTGGATGGACGTCCGTATGTGTGTGTGTGTGTGTAAACAAATTTTTATCCTACGATATCTTTAGAACGAATCGACCGATTAGAATGGTTCTTATGGCGATCGAAAGGGTTCATCATGACTTAGATCTGATTAGATTTTAGAGTCGATCGGTCGAGTAGTTTCAAAGTTATTTGAGAACTAAAAATGAAAGAAACAATTTTTTTTCATGTTTTTAGCGCATAACTCCTAAACTGTTCGTGCGATTAGTCTCAAAACTTGATCAGACTTAGCTCTTGGATAGCCCTTTCGATCGCCGTGAGATTCATCAAGATCGAACGATTGGTTTAAAAGATATTGCACGACAAAAATTTCTCTTTTTCTCGTACGATACATTTGGAACGAATTAACCGATTTGAATGATTGTTGCGGCGATCGAAAGGGTTCATCAAGACTTAGATCTGATTAGATTTTGGAATCGATCGATCGAGTAGTTTCAAAGTTATTCGAAGAATAGAAATTGAAGAAAAAAAGATTTGTATACGGAAAACTAATTATACTTATAACCTTCTTTAATTTATTATAAACACAATAGTATCAATTAATTGTAACGTATTTAATACAGCCGGAAGTTTTCGGGTTGGCTCACTGGTCAACCGGTTTCCTGATTTTTTCTTTCATTTTTATTTATTTATTTCTCCGCCCCTCTGAATCTCGTAGGGTACCCGGCTGAATCCAACATCGACATTTTTCCGAGACCAAATTAATAGCGGACTTGACTAACAACTTTAGAGCTTGATTCGGTAATAAATCTCGTTGGATTTTGGCGGATAGGTACAGCAGTAAAGTGCTTCCAGCCTTTCAGACTCGGGATATATAGGATAAAGTGGAAACACTCAAGGCCAAACTTTATTCTACTACGACACGAGCTAATTGTCATTTAACGATATCTACGATAACAATCACTATCAACTACATTGACAATCCTCGTAATACTTTTAACGGACAGGTTTACTCCGACGACTGTTTCTTCGTATCGAAATTAACGGCGTGAATTGATTCCTCGTAACTGATTATTATGATCCAAATCTATCTTCGGTCGATATCACATCGGTCGCTAAATTTGATCATCCGTTAAATATGATCAGCGATTCTTAGAACGAAATCGACCAAACATCTAAGGCTTTTACATGAAGATGATGAAAAAGTTAAGATTTCTATAATTAGATGAAGACAGTGAAAAAATTTGTCGAGCGTCTCAAACGTCGTTGTATTCTAACCGCGAGACTTAAGCCAAAGCCTAAACTTGAAAGGGATGTAAGAGTGGCAGCTGAATGCAGCGTATCATTCTGTCTCGGAAAAGTGTTTAAGCTTTAAGAATGAGCTGTGAGGATATAGAACGAGGGTGAAATGGTGAAGTGAAGGTGCAGAGACGGTGGGTGGATTGAGGTGGAAGTGGAGTAACAAAACCGGGCGTGGTTATTTTAGGAAACTCACTTTATTCGAGGCGGTTATCACGGAAGAAAGTTGCGGAGATAGCAAACAACGAGGTTGCAACCAGTTCCCGGATGGGAAAAAGTAAAGTTTTAATTCAGTTTTAAACAGAGCTTAGCGCACTCTAGCCGCGGCAATTATGAAACTTTTGGTAATTGGGGGAATCGGAGGAATTGAAGGAATCGGGTGAGGGGAGAGAAAGGAGGCTTGCAGAACGGGGGTTGACGTGGGGTGTAGATCCCGAAATCGTTCGCGTGCCGAGACTCAACCCTTCCGTTCTTACTTCCATCGAAAACTTCATATTCCGAACGTAATCGGAGTTTTCAGGAGCGAAAGATCGAGGGATTATTTACCCTAAATGCAATTACCGATGTCCTCGGTAAAACAGGCTTATAAACACCAGTCCCAATTGAGGAACGATTACACAATAACGTGTTAAGTTGTGCAATTTTGAATCCTTGTCAAAATCAAAAACAAAAAAGTACAAAAAAAATTCGACAGGCTTTTCGTTTTATCGAAATGAACACGAAGCTGTATGAATAAAATTAAAATTGATATCTTTTAAAGAAAAAAATATATTTTTCCGTTTGTTACAGAGAGCCTAAGAGAGTACTTCACCAAGTATGGGGAAATCACAGAAGTTATGGTCATGAAAGATCCCACCACCCGACGATCAAGGTGAGTGACAGATTTCTGAATATAATAGCGTTATAATACGACGTTGGCGTAAAGAACACTCGAAAAGTCAAATATCATTCGTCTCGTCGTATGCATCGGTTGGTGTGAAATTTTCACCAAGTGTTAGAATACAGACGTTGAAATTTTGGCTTACAATCGACTTGAGGGTCGGTATATTGGAGTTAGAGAAGCCGCCTCCGGAGATCAGGGATTTGAGAGTCTGGCGTTGTTTAGGATGGATGTAAACGGGGCTTGTGTATCTATCCGAGTATTTTTATTTTTTATTTTTATTTTATTCTTTTACTTCTTCTTTTTATTGTTTTCAAACATTCTCTTCGAGAAAGGTCTGCAGACCCAGAAATCCCTTGAGAATATTGCCGGGCGCCACAGCGCCGCGCCGCACCGCACCGCACCGCACCTTAACGCTCGAAGTCTCACCCCTATAGTGCGGGTAGGTATACGTCTGCTAAATCATGCACAAAACCCTCTCCGTGGACCGGATGTCGTAGATTCGCCATTATTTCACGTACCTACCACTACCTACCCATAAATATCCCCGTAGCGTACGTCTAGCGACTTTGGTACTCGCGCAGAACGATCCCCAGTGTCCATTATTTCTCCATACTATCTCTCCACCGCTTTACGCCTCCACACGGTGCACCAGTACCCCTGCAGATGCATCCACCGTACACATTTATACGAGATCACTACCATAAGGTCATTGGGTCTTATCTATTTCTCTTTGTCTCCACCACTTCCTATTTCTCTTTAGAAAATACGGTGGTGAAATTCATTTCCGTAAATTCTAATCTATTTTTATTTTTTTTTTATTTTATTTTTATTTTTTTCTTCAGACCTTAAATAAGTCGCCTTTCCTCGCCTTGGTTTACTGTATCAAATAAATTTGGACAATAATTATCAAGCTCCAAGTAAAAGCATATAAATTTATCGATTATCTTTATAGCCTGCCCTACCCTATGCGTATATACGTCGCTAGTCGCACGAGCAGCTTGACAAATTAATCCTCGCTTATGGGGAAAGGCAAACGTTCTCGTAATAAGTGACAAACAACGTTTAATTTAACGCCGTAATTAATCATCTTCAGAGCTCTCGTTCGTTCGTACGTGTATAACGTTATAGCTTGTTCGTTCGTATATACGTTCGTTCATTTCTCCGTTATACATCGAGCTTGTTGTTTGCCGTGGGCTACCAGAAGAAAAGCCGCAGATAGGGAGAAAGAGAGCGAAATAAAAAAAAAAAAAAATAAATAAAAAAATAAAAAAATTAAAAAATAAAACGAAAAAAAAAGAGAAAAAAATAAAAATAAAAACAGTAGCCAGACTCTGGCTCTTTCTATCGCCTACCCACCCACCCATCTCGCACTCTCCGAGCCATCGTGAGCCTAAATAAACGCTGGTATCCCACCCGCGTCTCTCCACCTCGTAACATTTTTAGCTCCACTGGCCTTTAGCTCGTCAATCATTTCTGACCGCGATCTTCTCTCGTCTCCCACCGATCCTACCCATACCATTCTTCGAGAAGGGAGCAGAGGTCCCATGTAACCATAGTAGAAGATATATATGTGGAAATTTTTTGTATTTTTTTCTATCTTTATTTTTGTTCAAACAACGTCAATCAATACGAGTCGTATAATATCGTTGAATTTTTTGTTTTTTTTCCCCAAATTCAATCGTCTGCATATAATATCTCTTCTCATAATTATCCATAATTGATATTTAGAAGCTTACTTACATTCAATCGTTTTTTTTTTCGATTCAGTTAACTTATTTGTCGCAGGAAATCACAATTTAAATTACCACATCTTTATCAGTAGAAACTTTCAAAATGTGTCGATAATTGTAATAAGTAAATGCGATATTCCGTAACGAAGTTTCCTGCGAAACGGTAGAACGTAATATCAAACGTGCGGATAGTGGATGAACGTGATTGTCGTATCGCGTGTACATACATACATACATACATATATATATACCTACTGCAGTAATTTATTCGATTATTAATTATTGTCGTGTCTCGGGGTGCCGGGGATTAGACCTTATTAGGGGGTGTAGCTAGCGGGTGTACCTACGTAGCTAGTTGGCAAAAGTAGATAGATACGCCGAGGATTTCATGTCTGTTGGTTTGGCTCTACCTACTGACGGCAACAGCAATCTGACATTGAGTTATGGCCCGCAGTTAATTCACCCTCGTAGGGTACCGTCTTGTACTTAAGCTTCACGTGATTAAACGTAATATCGTAGTGCGTGCGCGATTTTATACTTATAATATACAATATAATATACAACGTTGGATGAAAATAACTTCTTTCTTCAAAAAACTTCGTACATCTTATATATATATACACTTTTTTTATTCTGATTTTTATTTTGTTTTTTTTTTCAAAAGATTTGAAAGCTGCTCTATTACCTCTTCTTCAAAATCCTCTATATTTCGCTTAAAATTACTTCTGAATCCCTCTTAATTCCGTCTACTTTTCTCCGCACGTGATACGACTCTACTCCACGCATTTCGATCTCATCTTCATTTTTATCTTCATTTTTATTTATCTTTACTTCACTTCTGTTCTTCGACTATCACATCTGGCTCACCCTGGAAAGAAAAATTTAATCTTGAAATGGTAGCATAATATTTTTTTTTCGTGGAATTGTATCTCATATATGGTAACACGTATGTATGTATGTACATACGTGTGGGCGATATCTATGTAGTAAAAGTTAATTTAATTTTAATATTTTTATTTTTATCACAGATTCAAAGTTTGGTAAATACAAAAGAATCAATTATCACACTTGTGGTTGTAAAGAAAAAAAAAAAATATTTTTTCATTTACGAATACTGCAGTTAGTACGTAGACGTACTACATACATACGTTTCAAAATTTGATGCATCAATTGAGGGAAAAAATTTTTTCGTAAATATACCCGTCAGTCAAATAAAATTCTACGTTACAGTAACTATAGTTAAAACCATTCCAACCAGATGTGAAATATTTTCATTTTGTATGTATGTATGTACCTACGTGATACACGCCTCGAAAGTTTATTTTTCTAAACTCATACCGGTTCTATGGCTGTCTCGGTATAGCTTTGACGTACGCGACTAAATCAATTAAATCAAAGTCCACAAGGCTAGACGAAGAAATTTTACATGGTAAAACTATAAACCAGTAACACCTAATGTCAAACAAAGTTTAACATAATTTCAACAAACATCACCTGAAAAAAAAAAAAATGAAAAAACAAAAAGGAAAGAAAAAGAAATAAAATGTGAGAGTTCACAGTGTCCGATATTATCATACTTTTGCATCAGAGAATCGACGTAAATCCAGGTGTACAATATTAACAGCACCTATCTCGTATAAGAATTATCGCACACCTCGTTCTACTCTGTAATTACGGGTAATAAAATAATGGCAGGTTGTCTGCACGGATTTTCTATCTCTCTTTCTCTCCCTCATTTACTCTGCGTTCATTTCCGCCGGTTTTAACATCGGCCAATTTATTGGCTATTAATTAATGTCTTGCCGACTATACGGTGCGTCACGCAGTTCATAATATAACGAAGTGAAGAAATTCGTTATTCGTAAAAATTTTTACATCAAAATCCCCATATTTCATTTTCAGTAACGTTTCTATAAAAGCTTAGTTTTGGTTTAAGGGTGGTACGTATATATATATATATATATATATATGTATACGGCTACGCTCGACCTACGGAAACAAATTGTTTAACGTGACAAAGTCAGCTCCGTGGCTTCTTGGGGTAGAAGTTGTAATTGTTTGAGGTAGTAGGGGTGTGGAAGAAGGAGTGGATGGGCTTTGATTCAGTCGGCTTCTCTTCCACTTAATAAGCCAGTATGAATAGGCCGGAGCTGTTGCTTCTGCTTTGTAACTGCTCGGAAATGGGCGATAGAAAGGGTGGTAATGGGGAAAACTGGGGGCAGCTACCTACCTACCTACCTACCTACCTACCTACCTGAAAAGTTGTTTTACGATTTGTTTTGTTGTTCGTTGTCGAGCGGCGACGGGACCGTTGAAAGGATAGGAATAATAATTGGAATCGTCGAGAGCCTTGGAACGGGATGACGATGAAACGACGACGTACCTTCTTGCCAATTAATTAAAGAAGAATATAACAATTTAGCGTTGGATTAACCTGATAATGGCTGCGATGAACCAATTTTTATCGTTTCAAACTCGCTAACAGGTGCGACAGCCGGTATGAAACACCGTCGCGACGCCGTTTTCTTATTTAACGTGATCCCAATTAGCGAGACGACGTATATTTACACCGATTTATTGCGTCCAAGTTACGTTTTGTAAATAGGTATGTATATATATATATATATATATATATATATATATGTATATACTTTACCCTATCCAAAGCGGAGACACGAGGATCAAAAGCCCCGGAGCAATCGTTGCCACATTTATCAAATCTCGGATAGACATTTGCGTCTGGTATACAAGCCATATTTAAAAAGAAAAAAATTCTTGAATAAATAAAAATGATGTTTTCAAAACATAGATATTGAGTGTATATGTCAAGTTCTAAGTAGTTTTTAAAAAATTTCTAATATTTTATACAAATCAACTGTCACTGTCAGTTAATATCGTTTCATTTTATCTACGGATCTGTTCCCGTTAACTACTATAATAACAGTCGGAGTGAGTTTTTTTTCATAAAAATTTTCTTCCACCGATCATCTCTACGCGTAATAAGTTTCGAAAATGGCAGCACCTATCATGAAACATGTCGAACTTGATCCCCGAAGAGATGGCTTATAGATCCGTCAGTTTGTCGCGGATGAAATGTTATGAAAACTGTAATACCCCGTGATCCTTGGCTCGTTGTAGCTCATATCTGACACGCGCTAGTGGGGATGGTAGTCAGCGTGCAAGGGTAAGGGTAAGGGTAAGGGTAAGGGCGAGGGTGAGGGCGACCCTGCGGGTTGTAAATTAATGGTTGGCCCGTGGCACTGGGGTGAGCCGAGTGGTTCGGTCTAAGGGTTTCGCTTGATCTATGGGCAGCGTGTGTGCCAGGTCAAACGGGGCTCGCCGCTGATACGGGGGTCGTAGTAGCAGTCCCGGGCGTCTTCTACATCGAGGAAAACGTGGATGGTAGAAAACCAGGGTCTTGCCGCGTGGGTTCTACTCTTTGACCCCGATAGCGGTACCACTGTGCGCGATAATTGAGCTTTGGTTCCGTTAAGAAGGGGGTTGGTCAGGTAGAGAAAGAGGAACCCGGATATATACGAAATCACTGAGTTTTTCGTAGTGTGGTCTTGTCAACGTTGCACTATTGCTGGAGGTACCAGCTCCCCAAGATCTACAGAGGTTAGGTTTGTATGTATGTACGTACGGTACCGTACGTGCCCTTGGGGTATGGTGTCGATGAATAATGGGTACCATAAGGAACCAAGTTGGGAGCCTTATCACCCGATAAATTCTACTTTTACCTTCTTTAGCTTCAGTTCAGCTGCCCTACCACCTTATAACAAAAACTCACTCTAATTATCGCCAACAAGTTCCAACTAAATTTTCCCGCTAACGACGACTTACGATCGAATTAACCGATTGCCCGTTAAATATTACATTCACCATCGGAAATATGGCACACTCTTTTACCATTATCCTTCGCCTCCTTACATCCCCTTATACTTGGTACTTATATTTCATCGAGCGGATTGACTTCTCTTTAAATCATCATGATTTCTTTTTGATTTTTGCTGTACCTAGACCTAATCGAAATTCTATTTTGCAATGAGAAATGTAATTATTTTTAAGAAAGAAAAATTTACGATTTATTTTCTCTTCAAACTCGATGTATTTCTTCTTCTGACCATTCAACGCTTTGCTAGAAAGTGAGGTAGCGGGTCTAGCGAGACTCACTGTTAGATAGCTTGAAAGGTTGAGTAATTTATCAGGGTGTCTGAAAGGTGTGGGTTACGGCTTCGTAGAGGTGGCGAAGCACCCACCACCACTACCACCCTGTAACCACCGCCTCGGTATAACGTGCGATAGTATCTACGCAACGGGTGGTCTAAGGGAGGTCCGAGGGTAGCAAAGGGTGCCCCGCCCTCGTATAGATCCTGTACGATGTTCCCGGACAAACAGCGCCGCAGAAACTTGAAAGAGAATCGTAACACTTTTTCGTAGTCGTGAATATTTCGCGAGATCTTGACAGCGCGAACGAATTGTTATTAATTTTAAGTAACAATTTCAAACAAGTCGTTTCTGGTAGAAAAGCTTTGAATCTTTTCTGCAGTTTGTTGTGTCAACAATGTCTAACGTTAGTGACTGACAGTCAAACTACAAACTACGTACGTGCGTGCCTGTTTGCCTGCGTGCTTTCATGCGTGCGTGCGTGCAGACATGCGTTGAACTAGTCGACTCTAAAAACAAGCTTGGTTATTTATACACGAAAGTCTGAAGCTTCTTCTTAGCCCGGTAACTCCAAGGAATTATTGACCCAAAGCTGGGCTATAGTCTAGTCGCAGGTGGTTCCTACTCCCACGCCTAGCGTGACAGGAGCAGTATGTTTTCATTCCCTTTAGAATTTTTTTTTAGGAAATCAAATTTCTTTACTATGGTAAAAGAGGGTGTAAATAATAGAGGCCGATGATGATTAGAATAACGTGAAAAATTATTTAACCATGTTACCTACGTCGGATTACAAATATCGGACAATGATTGAAAAATTTAATGGAATTGGGGATCTAAAATGCATTTTTGAAATCGACGTGTGATGGCAACTACGATAAATTTTTCAAAACTCACTGAAAGACATTGGCATGCAAAAGAAAACACACACACACACACAAAAAAAAAAAAAAAACGTTTGGTGAACCAGAAGCCGTGAAATTTTTATGCTGCTCGATATTCTGTTTCAGATTTTTTTTTTTTTTTTTAACCGATAGTAGAAACGGTAACCTTTGATGTCAATAAAATCGATAAAAAAGGAGAAATCAGAATCAGGATATTGCCCTTGAATAATTGAGAACAGCGTTTCTGGAAATCTGGTGTAGTTCATTATACGTCAGATCCAACATTTCTGGTTTTTAGGTTCTTTTTCTCCCCACCAATTCCCACAATAATTATTGTAATAAATTTCCTAGAATGAAACGATATACTTTGGCCGTAAAAGAATTAGGTCAAAGTTCACGTTTTCATAGGGCATGGGAGTCGGGCGTCAAGGGCGATCGTGCATCGCCTTGGGGTTAGGAATTTAAAGCGTGAATCCGCGTTGATCCGCGATCGCCCCGAGGAAGAGGGGCAGCTATTCGAGGTGGTGCGAGCACGCGAATGCCGCGTTATAACAGCGGGAGGTACGCCGCGGGGTGTCTGGACGCACCAGGGGTATATTTTAACGCTATCTGCTACCACGGCCCCGCATGCAGGTGGCAGGACGTGGTATCGTCGTCCACCCCCGTCTTGGTTACTTCCTCGTAGAACCCGGTTAATCGCTCTGTCCTCGAGCCAGAACCCTGCAACTCGGCAACTCCGTAAGTTCTTTGCTTTTCCGCAAAACGACCCTCTTCTCCTTGCTTGCCTTGCTTGTCTTATGAGGCGCCTCCGAGCGATTCCCCTATCATAAATACCACAGGATTATCCCTACGATTCACGTGAGAGATTGTCCGGGTGAGAGAGATATTACGCAAAATTTTATGTGCTCAGATATGGATATAGGGCGACCAGTTATAACACCGCATATTCCCACTCTTATATAGCCACGATTTATTGCAGGAAATAGGCAGTCGAATGATTATAATTTAAGAATACGTGGCTTTCTCTTCTCCCTATCTATTTCGCTTTTATTTTTCTGTACAACACTTATTCAACATTAGTAAATTTAATTGGCGCCCAACATGTCTAGATTTTCTATACAGTAGATATAGCGAACCCAGCACAATACATACGGTGGTCCTTCAAAAGAGCTAGAAATTGGTTGTATAACTTGTTGAAGACTGAGATTCAAGTGGCCATTGAAAGTTATACTGATGGCTTTATGTTTTGTAGAACTTTTGGTACATCTACATATCAGAGAAAAGATTTCTGACGTTGAAACGACGATTTCTTTATGCGTATTGAGAAGATTCGTTGGTACAGACTTGATCGGTGTTGGTTTCAATATGTGAGGAACTGGATCTTTGGATTTCACCGAAAAGAAACCGTTGTCTGGTTACTCAGCCAGGAAGATATTGGCTGACTGGATACCCACTGGTAAAAAGTAGTTCGTGAAAGACAGGATCGTTACTTTTTACAATTTCAAATCCGTTTCACGGGCTCGTAGTCGCGACTTTTCCATGGATCGCTGTCACACCGTTGTCATTTCTTCTCTTCTTTTACTAGAAACTTCTTCAAACCCCTTTTCGTATCGTTTTCCCTCTACCGATATACAGATACCAAATTGCTCTTCACGATATACAATTGAACCAGTATGAAACAGAACTTTCCCTGATCGCTGCTGCAATTTACTAGAGACAAAGAGACCAAATAAAAAAAAAAAGTAAAGGATGTTGAAATTTTTTATCAATCTCAAAACAAACGCCCCGCAGACTTATAGAAACGTATGCAAGTCTTCCAATGTTGGAAATTCGTAGTCTACTGAAAGTTTACTCCGGAACTCGTCTCGCCTCCGCTGATTGCACTCTCGGACGTCTTCTAAGAAGACAGGCAGGGCAGGTCCCTCTTTGTCACGTACTCGTTCCACCCGGAGGCACGCGTCAATTTACCGGGCGAGGGACATCCGAGCGACAAACGGGTGTCACCGCTGTCTAGGTAGTACGTTATACGAGGTTGGGTTACCCCTGGTTAGTTTAGTTCAGGTTTAGGGTTTAGGTTCAGGTTTGGTTTGGTTTGGTTTGGTTTGGTTTGCTTAATGATGCCTCCGGCTACATTCATGCTTCTGGCACATAGACCGGAGTGCGGTTGCCCACGATTTTCGAGCACACGGAATGCCAGGTGTCTCTGTACAGTGCCAAGATTCGCTTGCATTTTTGCAGACACCGATTTGTCGCACAACGCCACTGCCTGTCGTCGATTGGTACGGGTATTTACAAACGTTTCTCTACAGTCTCGTTGTATTAATAACGAAGATGTGCTATTCCCGCACCACCGCACGCCTTGATACTGACGGATTGCGGTCACAGGTGTTTCCCGTTTGAATTTACATCCGAAAATAGTCAGGCTTTGCATCGCTCCACTATCTGTAGCTATACACAAACATAAACGATACTCTGATATGGCTAATCAAAGTCAATTACCAGAAAATTACTTACAATTACATTACCAACGTTCATATCAATCGCTCGAGCAAATCACTCGGTTATTGCAGTTCAATCAATACGGTAAATATACGATAAAAATTTCAAGACGATGTGTGCAATGCAGCAGCGTAACTTATAAATGAGTATAAAAAAGTCCGGCTAGTATGCGTATGTGTGAGTATATGAACTAATACTCGATCGAATGACCATACTGTATGAGATATTCCATTTCGATTCAAACTTTTACTCTGGGAACTCCAAAAAAACTTCCCTAGTCCTTTCGACTACGTTGTGCGGAGGTTATACATTTTCAAGTTGGTTAACCCAGTTAACAAGTTTTCGAATTTATAACTATATATACTCGTTTCCTTTACAGACCTTTGCTATATTTATAACCGTTCTATACACCGAGGACACTATCCACCTCGTACACATATCAAAAACACACATATTCATGTATGTATGTATGTACAAACAAGTCGTACATACCTACGTATAACATACCATAACTTTGCAGACGGTGTTTCACTACAGTACCACGTGTCGATCGGTTATCTGTAATCAATTCCGCGATCGGTTGCGGTTACGTAAGTATGTATGTACATACATACATACATGCATACGTACACTATCGAACGAACCCCTGCTTCTGTACGTGCGGTAACAGATATCGTTGGACATCTCTTGGTCCCGTTTATATATGCGTACATAGAAACAGTGGCCCCAGCAGCTACAAGGAGGTCGAGGGCGCCTTGTGCGCGTAACTATCTATCGTTTCTCACTTTTTCTTTTTGGTTATCGTCACCAGTTTGGTACATTCCCATCACCCACACTCAAATACTATATCTACGGTTTGGGTAGGATGAAATCGGGTTTGATTGCCGGCCACATGTTAATTAGACAAATTCCTGGATCACTAGCTCCGTTTCTCCCACAATATCCGGAAGCTTCGAGTTTCATGCTGCACTGATTTAGGTACGTTACCTACTGTTCGTAACATGTGCGTATTATCGTCATCGTCGTTCCTCTCTACCAGGTTGATTCAGGTGTATAAAATTATTACGCCGTTCAAACACGTCAGGGACTTATGAAAACAACTCTGTACATATAGATGAGCGAGTAATCCGGTCAGATAATTTTCCCGTGGTAGGAAATAGAAAATCTGTTATGATCATCAGAATTCTGTGGATCAATATAACTAGGCACGTGTAAAATGTCCCATCAAAGTCCAGATGATTTTATAATTCATCTTTCGTACACATTCGATTTAATTCCAATAAAAATCTTTTGTGTTTTTATCGGATGTAACGAGATCTTTGAGAGGGATAGGAAC
Source organism: Macrophya annulata (assembly GCA_963924015.1). Classification (NCBI taxonomy): domain Eukaryota; kingdom Metazoa; phylum Arthropoda; class Insecta; order Hymenoptera; family Tenthredinidae; genus Macrophya; species Macrophya annulata. The sequence continues at coordinate 2,688,236 of OZ001262.1, forward strand.
TTCGTGAGATAGTGCCATACACAAGGGTATTGAGGCTCGTTTATATCGCGGAAGTATAACGGAACGCGGTGGTGATGACGGCCGCGTAATCCCAACCGGCTTCACAATTACAGTGACTAATTACATTGTTTTCATAACACAACTATGGTACAGCGTGTAGGTAATACGTCACACGTATATATATACGAGTCTGTGAAACGCGGAGGAAAATCGTCCACAAAGTTAATGTCCGGTGGGTTTTTTGGTCCGGTAAACATTTTGCGATCAAATTTTACGCTGTATTTATCTATGTAGGCTCATGTATGAATGTGTGTGTTTTTGTGTGTGTAGGATGATGGTGCGGGGCTAGCAGCCCCACGACATTATCCGAGTCTGTTCAGTACTGGCCTCCCTTTCGGTCAAGTAATTTTTTTTTTCTTGCTGACCTCGCATCTATCTCGTCGATTACGGAGACAATCGTTTCGCGAAAAGGTTTCAGGACCTTGGAATAAATTTTAATCTATAGAAAACCCGCGGAATCACTTTGTAATTAAAAAGTCTTTCATTAATTATATACAGTAGACTAATATCATGAAGTAAATTGTGTTTGTAGATGAGTGACGATGTTTAAAAATTTATTCATGAATCGATTATTTGAATTTATTTTATTTATAGTAACAATGAAAGTTCAATACTCAAGTATAAGTAATAGACGTACGGGGAAGAAAAAGGGAGTAGATATGTATGTATGTATGTATGTATGTATGTATGTACGTATACGTACACGGTTTATATCTGTAGCAATTTCTCTATCGAACAACAAGCTCGTGGCAAAGCGAAAACCGAACGTGAATTATGGTTATCAGAATACTGTTCCGTGTAACAAATGTCGACGATGTTTTTCCCCGGACAAAAGACGCTTTGAGGATAAGGACTATATAAAGTAAAAAGATTACTCGATTTCTTGGTAACGTTTTGTTATTAATTTTTATTTATTTTTTTATTGTTTTTTTGTTTTATCCTGGTATTTTAATATACATAAATATATACATAAGTATAACTGTATTATACAAATGTAGGGATAATTATATTGCGTGAGCATCAAGTCAGTTATAGTAGGAGGTGGATAATAGTAATCGTTCCTCGTTGCGAGTTAAAACATTCTCTTATCGGTGCGAAATACCCGGGTTATTGTTAGATTATAGTAGCTCGCCAATTAGTTAGTGATAAATAATTGTCATATTTTATTACCTGACTGAAGATAAGTTGAAAAATGTTCGATAATTATCAGGCATGTCCGCGATGATGCTACATCCCTTACTTTTTAAATTGAAATTAGAAATTAAAACAGTGAAAAATCACCATCTAATTTCTTCACTTTTATATTATTCGTCCCGCTTTTTTTTTTTTTTTTTTTTTTCTTTTTTTTTAATCCCCTAGGGAGAAAATTCCAACCTGCAACATTTCGAAAATACTGCAGCGTGGGAAAATCAAATTCCACACGGGTCGGGACCGGATATCGCGTGCCCTTTGTCGACGTGAAAAATCAAATTAGAACGCCGAGGTCAGCGTCAATTAAACGGCTTAATTAAGAGCCAGACCGACGACCGTACTCCATTCTATATATCTTTTCACAATTATTTCATACACAATCATGTTATTCTATTTTGCCTACGTTCAATCCCTCGCTAAAAAAAAAAAAAAATCTCCCTTACAATATTTTCGTAAATTTTTTTTTTAAAGAAATTTTCTCACATTTTTAGATACAATTATTTGAAAAATAATTTTTTTGAAATTTCTGCATGTGTGTATGACTGCGTTTGGTAGATATCTGCAATCCAAAAGCTCTAGTTGCGGCGCGTCCTCGCTATTCGCTAATTACCGACGAACGTGGTAACCTGATTTACCGCCTGGTCCGATTCTGACGTCCCGCTCTACTGATTGGCTAACTCCGCTGGCAGGTACTGATGACGTCACCTCCGTCCTCCGCTACCCCTCAGTCCCTCATTAATGCGAATGGCCATTATCACGCTAAGCGAACGACGGGCTAATCTGATTGGCTACCGTGCAGAGGCAGAAGCGGAGAGTCCGCCTGGCCGTTGGTGTATAATCGTTAACGCGATTCACCGCGTAATCGTCCGTGTCAGGATTTTATTTCATTTTATATAGATAATATATAAACGATTCGTATACCACGATCACTGAGAAGAACCGTAAGACAAGAAATATATCCGGTCAGTTGGTCATTTTGCTGAATGACTTGCGAAACGTAAATTATCTGACCTAACCAGATGAAACGGACGTCAGTATTTGGTACATGAGGAACTGCCACGCGGAGGTAAAGGGGGAATCTGCAGACCGCGACTAACGCCCTCCCATGTGGCTTTATAAAAAAAAGAAATGCAAAAAAAAATACAATGAGAAAAAAAAAAATTATAACGACGATGAAGCGGAGAGAGGAGAAGAGGTAAAAAAAAAAAAAAAAATTCATTCTCTGCCTCCCGCAGAATGAAACGCCTAAAGTTTAATTAAAGTTACCCGCCCGCCCGGTTATCCTATTCGGCCGGGCGAGTCATCTCTCGCGCGAATCTCACGCCGAGGAGCGATTCTTTAACCTAACGACGAGCACGCTAAAACGACGTGTCGGATTTCAGAATTTTTAATTCCTTGTTCAGTGGAGCAAGATCTAAGTTAAAACTGGCCACGGTAGGCACAGGGTATATTAATCTACGTAATCTCTGATACCAACGACCGTCGAATGCGAAAACTTAAAGTCTCATGTTACGCGATAGTCGACTAGGGACCCGGCTGCGGCGCACCTTAGCGAATCTTAATCCTATTACGCGGTAAGGAGTTTCGACGAGATGTGTAGGTATAGGTTTATAAATATGTACGTGTGTGTTTTGTAGATTGAAATCCGGGGTCGTCTTTTTGCAGGATATTTTAATCCGTTTGCAATTATAACGATTCTTTTTTTTTTTTAATTTTTTAATTTTTTTTTTATTTCTTTTGTATTTTCTTCGTCTCTTTGAAAAACTGGGTTTTCACATTTCAAAGTCGGTCCCCTAATTCTCTATAGGTATATTGGGAATGGAAAGGTGTCGACGACGAGCTAACGGATTTTCGTTTCAAGAGATGAAAGGAAATCGTTTGCGTTTTACCGAGGGTGGTGTTCAACGAAAACACAAAAATTTTTACTGCTAAAGGGTTGGGGAGAAACCGTCGTCCCTCTCCCTCCACCTCCTCGTTGTGACGAGCCATTTAATTATATCTGAACGTTATCTCCCGTAAATACAACTTCCGGCTTAGCTCTGTGTGAATATTTTTTTTATTTTATTTTATTTTTTTGTCTCATCTAATCTAAAACGCAAATTGCACTCGATTGTGAGCAAAATGAATTTAAAGGGATGAGATTTTTTTTTTTTTTTTTTTTTCTTAGCTTCTCTTATCATTCTTTTATTTTTATGTTTTATATTTTATTTTATTTTTTATTTTTCAAGTATCCTCGTTTTTCTCTTAATAGAATGTTCCGGAATATATTACTTTACGTCTTTATTTCAAGTAGGAGGTACTATATTCAATTCATTTCTGATTCTGTTAAGCCCGGGGGGTACTTGTAAGAAATAATTGAAATGTCGCAGGGTTTGATTCATTTCCTATGGCTTTTCTTTTCATTTTATGCAGAGGCTTTCGTGGTACTGGAGTTTCCAGGAGTCGGGGGCTCCGGAGATTGGTGCGATAGAGCATGAGAAACGTCAAAGACGTTATCTGATTGGACGAGACGTCCCGGCTCTATTGGAATGCACTTATCCGATTGGCCCCCGCAATTCCGTTGCGTCAGCTTTCCATCCCCGTTACACTCACCCCCCAAACTCCTCAACTCTCCGGATTCTGGACTCCACGGTCTTTTATATCAGATAGGATTTGAATTTCTTTAAAATACAGGAACAAATTCTCTCTCTCTCTCTCTATTTTTCTATCTTTCGTTATAGTCTCGTTACAGAATCTTAGAAAAAGAAAAAAAAAAAAAAAACCAATAAATAAATAAAAATTTACCGCCGAATAATAATCGAAGTTAATATACTTTGGCCGAGGGTCAATTACCGCGTTAAATGACGAGAATGATGATGGGAGAAATTGAAAACGAAAAATTATGCTAAATATCACATAACAGTAATTGTTAAACAGTGAAATCGTACTAACCAATGGTTTCCTTTTTTTTTTTTTCTTCATACTTCTGCAGTAAAAAGCAATTCAAATGCGGAATGGTAATTTAATAACGTTATAGAAGCAGACGTTGGTTCGGGCTTGCCCCTCTTCAAGGGTGATATAATAAATTTTTAAATTCTTAATAATTATAATTCAACAAATGGAGTTTCACCCCTGTATATCTCTGGGATGCGGACAGGTATTTTCTGTTGTATGTTTAACACACAAGGGTGTTATACATGTGTTAATTATATATGTATTATACACGTATACTATATATATGTTTCACCGTTAAACTTCCTCATTGTTTTTTCATTTTTATTTACTACTTTCTTTTTTTTTTTTTTTTTTTTTCTCGTCGTTTTATATTTTTTTACTTTTCCAAAAAGTACTTAAGCGGATTCCGGCACCGCGAAGCACTGTACCAAGGGACGTTTTAATACCCGAAAGGGTTAAAGCCACCCTGCGAATCACCTGTGACGCTTCATTTCATTTTCGGACTTTGTCTTTTTTTTTCTTTTTTTTTTTCATCTCCCTCTCTATCTCTCCCCTCTCATGTATAATAAACACGGTCTTTCTTCTTCTTTCTTTCTCTCTCTCTCTCTTTTATTCCCATGTCCTCATCATTAGATCTCCATCTGGTTTGTGGTGATTAAAAAAAAACAATTGTTGATCAAATGTGGATTCTGTTTCTCATGTATCTCGCGTATTGTATCTATCACTTGTGGATTATAGTTACAAACATTATTTGAAAGATAAATTTGAACTGAAAAATCAAAAAAAAAAAAAAAAAAAAAGGAAATTTGATTTATAGTTATTTTCCCATGAATAAGTGAATAGATATATTTCTGATTTAGGTACGAGGTTATTTACTTATGTAGGAGGGGTTAGTGGGTATATATTACGTATAAGGTGGACGTAGGTATAAGGTATATGTATATGTAGGTATATAAGTGAAAGTTAGTCTGGTTAGGATTTATAAGGGGTGGCTTTCGCAGGGTTGATTGCTGCGGATTCTTCCACGCTAGGTATTTTCAGGACTAAAATGTTACTTTGCTAAAGTGGGGCTTAGAGGAGTTTATTGTACTCGTAGAATGTGGATAACCAACCCTTCATTAGCGTTGAGTTAACCTGCCCACTTTTTCATTCTAGGTCTCCTTCCACCCCTTCCCCTCCTAACAAAATTCCGCCCAATTTTACTAAGAACTCGATGGCCTCTCCCTCGCGACCCGTATTCACCGGTCGTTATACCCCTCGGTCTATTAATCATCAAAGTGGTTAATTGAGCTCGACACGTCGTCATCAACGGGCTGTAATTATTGCCATCGCAATGTTTTCACGAAACTAAACTGACCGAAGAAATAAAGGAAAAAAAAAAGAAGGAATGAAAGGAGATAAAAAAAAGTTTCACTTTAAAAATAAAAATAAAAAAAAAAAACCCTCCCTAAAAAAAAAAAAAAAAAAAAAAAAGAAAAAAAAAAACCAATAAACCCACAAGTAGCATGCGTTTTGCCCCGATCAAGATTGCCAGCTCAATTAGCTACGTAGGTCCTGTTTACAAAACGTGTTCTTGCTTTAGCCGCCTGTTTTAGGCCCGTTAAAACACTCTGCTTCTTCCACACATTCCCCGAGCTTTTATTACCTAACCAAGTCTGCGATAGTACTAGTGTATATATGTATAACCGTTTTCGTGTATATAAATTAGTTATTTCGTCAGCTGTACGGGCGATAACTTCGATAACGGTGTTTTATAATGGTTGGAAAATTAACCGACTGCAACGATTGCAGGAATACAGTAATATAATCATTTGTCGAATTTTCACTCGTAACATAGGGTATATATATATATATATATATACATATAGTTGATTCACCCCGTTAAATCTATTTTGGTAGGCATTAGCTCCAATCAGTTCATCAAATAATTGGCTTTATTTTATCTTTTTTTTTGTTTTTTTCACTTTATCTTTTTGTTACGCGTGGAAACCAGCTGCGCCGTTTAATATTGATTTGAAAATTTCACACTCTACCAGTTTCTTCTTCACAATTAGGTTCAAGTCTGGATTCTGCAAAGTACATTACACCAGGTTGTGCAGTCTGAAGTATAAAAGCGTCCCCCCTTTTCAACATCAGGGGCAAAGCAGCAACGCTAATAAAGCTAACCGAGTTCAAATTGTTTACGAAAACAAATGAAACTTACTAATACTACGTACGTACGTATATACATACATATGTACAGTTGTATACAGAAAACAGTGAGTTAAATGTACGAGTATTATATACTTATACAGGTACCGCAGAAGTTGGGATAAATTGTCGATGCTAATTACCGCTATTTGCATACTTTCCAAATTCTTTTGACGTTCGAAATAATTAAAAGAATGCCAAACTCGTGGTTGAATGTCGTTCCATGTTAAACGACAACAGCAGCAGTAGTATTCTTTTATCGAATGAAGCTCATTCTGGCTTGGTTCTAAGTGTAAGTATACACCCCCACCCCTACCCCATCCCATCCCATCCCATCCCATCCCATCATCAAGCTAATTATCACGGCATTAAAAATTCCTCGTATACTTTATTTAGTTCTTTTAAAATTTCGATGTTAATGTTCAAGCTGGTATTTATGTAGGTAGATATAAATACATACGTGAATGTGTATATATAATACTAGTTATAGTGTAGGCGATATGGTATGAAAACGAGACCGTTAGATGGCAACACTTTCCAACTTTGGTTGACGAAACTGTGAGGGTGAGGAGAGGGTTGAAACGTTTCGGTCGCACCTACTCCCGCGACCCCACGAACTCTCGACCTCTCAACGAAGCAGGGAGTGAAGAGGGAAGAGAATAGCAATATTATGCAGATCGTAGGTTCTTAGTTTTTGCCAACCGCGGACTCAGCGTGGTTCAGTTTCAAAACTTTTACACCCAAAACTATTCCTTCCGTAGATACGAGTATATACTCGAAACTGTCCTGCAAGTTCGTGAGTCGATGTTTTCTAACAGCTTTTGTACTTTGAGATGATTTCAAAATGCATACCGTATATAGGTAAGAGGGAGAATTAATATGCGAAGAATATTTCTGAAACTTATACGTTTTTCATAATTTTTTAGTAGTTTTGTTTCTATCACTTTAAGTCTGACCTTTGTTTTACTCTTGGGAAAAGACAAGAAGAGAATATAGGTGGTTGAATTTGGGTATTTGATTCGTTGAATGCCAAGGGCTGATATCCGGCACTTAGATTATTTAAACGTTCTTTTTTTTTCTCTTAATTTTTTAGAATCTTAACTTTGGTTTACCCCGATGACGTCACACCGCGAAGCTCTCCGCGGCTTTGCTCAAAGAAAGAAAGAAAGAACCCTTTTCGCTTAACGGCCATTTCGTTCATTTCCGGTCTCGGAGACCAGGGAGGAGATCCATTTGCCACCCCGGTTCTTGCCACCCACACGGAAAGCTCCATTGTGTGCCCGTTTCTCCGCAACCCGCCCGCTTTACTCACCCCCCTTTAATTCTCCGTCATCCCTCTACCCGGCGTGGCGTCCAACGTGAACACCCTCTCCGTCAGTCAGTCAGTTTACATTACTTGCCTCGGCACTTGAGAGAGCCAGTCTGTATTTAAAGCGGCCATTACGCTCCATAATTATCGCTTTTCGATTCCAATTTCATTCATAAAAGCTTTTCCCCTGCAAGAAGCGAGTTGGGCAGCAACGTCCCTACCTCCTTGGTCGTTATAAAAGGAATTTTAAGAGCAACGCGACATTCGGTTAGAAGGCTGACTGCTCATAGGCAGTCATCCGGCGTTTGGGCCCAAGTTAGGTAGCTACGTACAGAAGAAGAAGGAGACGAAAAAAAAAGAAAAAAGAGAGGTACGAAACCGCCACAAAAGATTAAAAAGTAAAAAAAAAAATAAAAAAATTTCCCGTGATGTAACCCACACACCGTTCTTTTTTTTTTTTTTTACTTGAAAATTTTTTCCTTCTTCTTCCGATTGATTTCACCGTTTCTTATTGTAATTAGCCAAATAAGATTTTCAACTTAAATATTATACTTAATCTTAAAGCAATTGCTTATTGTACTGTAAATTTATCGCAATTAAACGTACCTACTGATATGTAACAAAATTTCTCATGGATATCTGAACATTTATTAAATAATCTCAAAATCGTTGGTATCGCGATCGATATCCGAAGTTTTTAATGACAGACTCAGCAGCTCCTTTAAAAGCCCGCATCAGCATTCGTTTACCATGGTAAATATAATAAGGGATGAAGTAGTAATAGCTTACAGTGGTAATAGTAATTGAGATATTTGAACGATCTTTGTCTTTTGTCGATAGGATATTTTATCGTTTTTGAAACGTTGAAGATTAGAGTCGGAGTTTCGTCTTTGGTTCGTTTTTTGATTATCAGAGTCGTGGTTAATTAATTTTTATTGAGTTCAAAAGAGACTTTTGACGCGTCTTGAATAAAATTTACTCTTCCGTTACGCTATGCATAGTGGATCTTTGAGGTTGAGCCGTGACGTAATATCCACCCCCTTACGTCAGTTCTGGCACTCGGGCGCTGTGCTGATCCATATGTAACGCGGATGAATATTCAGTCGCCCAACCACCGACCGTGCGCCGTCGTCGTTGTCGTCGTCGTCGTCGTCGAGGGTCGTCGTGGCTCGGAGTACCGCGCACCGCACCGTACCGCACCACGCCGTACCGTACCCCGCGTTCTTGAGTATGCTGATGGTGCCATGAACGCGTTTCGTTAACTCCGTGAAAACAGCCCCTCTTCGTCGACGATCGTAAAAATAAAACGGTAAAAAAAAAAAAAAGCAAAGCAAAAAAAAAAAAAAGAAAGAAGTGAGCCTAATATCCGAGTTTTCATCTGAAAGGATGAAAATGGCGTAGTATGACGAATAAATCGACGTGGTTTTGGGTTCTAATCGCATCGATGATCGAACACGGATCTTGATAAAATATATAACCGCCAACGAACGGGCGCGTTTGCCGAAAACTTCCGCCCGTCTGTTAAACGGATTTACAACAGTGCGAGGGGACTTACGATTCGATGCGTTGTAAAGCGGGACTAATTTCACCTCACCCTCACGATTCATGACTTGAGAGTTTTCACCGGCAAAGTTTACATTTACATTTTAAGTATCCCGCCTTCCGCGGTCTAGCTCGGATATTTCTACCTACTCTGCACCAATCCACCATCCCTTATGTAGGTACTCCAGTTTCTTACCACCTTCACCAATCCTCGCTATACGATCAGAAATCGAAAACTCACTTTTCCTGGTTACAAACATGTTTTTCACGAGCTTAAGGGTCGTCTTCGACCGCGTACGCTCGAATGGACTTCGACCCTGGTCTTTCGAAGTCTGGAAGCGTTCGAAAGTTTGAATACCGCGACAACAACCACCGACGTTATATTATTATAGGCTGAAAGTATTACTCATAATAGTTCTCGTCTATGAGCGATGAAAAACTTTTTTTAAGTAAATTAATGTCATTTATTTTTTTTCTCTTTTCACGTAAATATTCAACTCAGGGGAATTAACTCGGTCGTATATGTGGTCGATATAGCGTAAGTCAGGTTCTAGAAGAGTCTTGATATTTCTTCGCGGTAACTGGGGGTGGACATTTTCTTATCAGCGAAGAAAACATCAATCGGAATACATTACCAGTGTCAGTAAGGTTTGGTACCGCTTTTATGTCGGGTAATACAACGTAAAGGCCAATTTCTACCCTTCTCTTTTTAGCATTTTACCTTTATACTTTATGCCCTGCTCCTTCCCTCTCGTCCCGTTTTCATCCCTTACACCAACCTCACTTTCCCTGTCGCTAACTTAAACGTTGAATTCATGTATTATTCTCAACCGTATCATTCTTTTTCAGAAAGATAAAAAGAGAAGGAAAGTAAAAAGAACGTAATATCCTCGTAGAAGACACATGCGCGATTTCAACCTCACCTTCTCACCAATCTCATTTCATAACCCACCAATCCCTTTATATATATCAATAGTAGTTACATACAACTCGATTTAAACTCAAAAACTTTTCACGCTATTCTATTGTATAGGATTCACAGCACGGTTGCAGGTATCGGCTGCTGGACATAGTTTGGGTTCTAGTTTCCGCTAGTGGGATTTTCGTATATCCATTTATCAACATGCGTTTCTACTTTCCGGATCGATATCGGTTGTGTTTTCGTATCGGTGTTTTTATTTTATTTTTTTTTTTTTTTGTTTCCTTTTTTCATTTCCGTAAGAATATATTAATTAAAAATTTTTTAATTTTCTTTTTTCAATTATTACGTTTCAGGATCTTTTTCGTACCCGCAGTTTTTCCTTTTTTTTTTTGTTTTTTTGTTTTCTCGCAAATGAATTACGGAAGTCCTTTCGAGTTTTCCATCGAAAGAAACAACGGGAATTGTTATTTTCTCTTTCTTATTTTCTTCTCGAGTTTTTGTTACGTCACAATTTCATGATAAAACGTGGCGGTTGACGTATGTCTTGAAAAAAGTAACCCAATGTAACGATATTATTCAAAAGTTGACGCGGACTCTGGGCGGCGTATGTCTTCCATTAAGCCTGGCACTCTCACTCGACGACGTACTTAAATATACGTTGAGAAGTGGTTGGGGGTGAATAGCTATACATATATGCGTATATATGGGTAGCGTGCAAATACGTTTCCCCACTCGGCATTATACCTACCTCAGTGGGGAAACTGTAACGTAACCCGGCCCAGCATCGACTCCACTTTACGTGGCTAACAAATTGACACTCTCGTACGTCGAAGGAAACTTTTTCCTGCCACCTAGGCCGGCCCTTTTTACCGCAAATTCACTTAGTGTAGTAAGAAGGGGGGATGAAGGGGGTGAAACTCTATGAGATGTAAATTTTGCAATTTACAAAATTCCACCCTTACGGCGTGCAGCCAGGTATAATCCTGCAGGCGCGAGCTACGAGTCGAGCGAGTCTGCTCCGTTCAGCTTCTAGAAATATAGAGGAGCTCCGCGTCATCTCGTATTCATCGGGCAATTTATTCGGCTCAGCCGAAATAAACGAGCAAACTTACTACCGCCCTATTTTCCCTCCGTCCTTCGGCGACCCTTTGGCCGCACGGGAGTATTTCCCAAATTTCCGTTTGACAACCAAGACGTTTCTACTAGCGTTTTAGACATCGCTAAGAAAACCGTTCGTATATTCCCAGTCCGGATGTCAACTCCTTTTCGTCATTAAGATATCTTCAACTCGATTAATACCGGCAATAAACGGCACCTCTTACATCATACATATTCCTCAAATTTTGGGACTAATCACAGCTGCTAACCACGCCTCGTCCTCGTCTTTGTCTCTGTAACTGTTAGCCGATCGGTTGTTCACTCGCGTGCCAACAAAGCTGTGTGAACGTCTCAAACCGAAGGGGGTGTTTCGTCGCCTGCGGAAGAGCTTAATGGATGTCCTAAACACACACAAAGTGTTCATTTCGTACCGAAAATCGTAAAGCGCGATAATCTCTGAACGTTAGACAATTGATCGGTCCAGCATCGATGTTAGGAATCACGTCGAAGCTATGTTCTCTAGAAATAATAGAAGTCGATTTTCTTAAGAAGATATGTCCAAGTTGGTTATACTTCACGGATGTTAATGTTCAACAAATCCAAAATGTTTACAATGAGAAAATATCTTCTTGAACAGTTCGATAAGCGTATGAGAAAACTAATTCGGTTGATTCGTGTAGGAAAAAGGTCGTAAAAGATCAGCCAAGGTTCGAGGTATCGATGTGCGTGCCCGTAGGTACCGAGAACTACTTTGCAAATTCATGAGGTGGTATCAAAGGCCACCTGCAAGATCACCGTTACCATCACCAGGGTGAAGCCTGAGGGAATCGAAACGGGCTGGCCGTGTCATAGTGTGTTTGCGGTAGCCCTAAAACAATCGATCAGCACCTCGCCGTCATGCATGGGGATCCTTCGTGGCTCGTGTCAATGCCAGGGAGTGCGTGACGTTGAACAGGCAGTCTGCCGTCCTTTGATTAATTGCGTCTAAATAACTAAGTTTGTCTATCGCGCTGTCAGTCGTAGTATAAGGCGTACGACGTGGGTAGGTAAGTATGTAGGTTGGTATACTTAGACGTTACTTGAAAGTTTGGTATTCGAGTGAACTTACATACGTACGGTGTTCAACGTATAGGCCAAGAATAAATTTCAAAAAGCTAGAAGTACTCATCTTTAATTAAGGAGAAATTGTCAATTTTCGGTTAAACAAACACTCAGCTACGAAACGCTAGAAATTATACAAGAAATTAGAACGTTTCGACTGAGCAAACGTCACGTGCCCCCCCTTGGTTGTGTCAATATAGTATATATAGGGTAAAGCGACTCCTCGCGTGAAACCTGCAGATAACGACTGTTCCACAGTCAACCATGGGAGGGGTGACTTAACCTACGTGTAAGCCTATACCTGTATTAAAATAATGGCTATTCCACCCGTGTTTTCTTACTCGTCAGCCTTCACCGCGTGCTGATACCTCGAGTTTAATTTAAGACAAACACTCGATGGTACGCGTCTTTTTTTTTTTCTCAACCTGCAAGCAAACAATATCATCCTCATCCCTGAATATCAAGGTGACGTTTCGCGGCTACGTAGCCATTGTGTTTGTGCCAAAAATAAAAGGACCTTTTTTTCTTCACCCGCGTCTTTCAGCCGGATGCGTTAATCCGCAAGACGCAGCTGAGATTCCAGAATTTAGTCTTCGGCTTGAGCCAGAGGGTTAGGTTACGATCGGTCTAACGACCCAGATCTGGAAATCAGATTGCAGTAAGCGCGGTTTTTGTGCAGGCTATCATGTGCAGGCCGATGGACCAAGCCGAGTTTTGGACGCTTAAATGAATCCATCAATCTGTGGAAAGGCGTAGCTGTAGGTGGAGGTAGACGTACGCCGATTGTCGTTGTTGGCAAAGATGAGTGATGACTAGCAGTGAGAGTCGGAGCTGTAGCTCTCTCTCTCTCTCTCTCTCCTAATGACATCTTCTACGTTACTCTCTCGTAGGTGGCAAAACATCGTCGGTAATGGACCCCCCGATGGGCATGGATGTACGAGAAGATACGACCCTTCCTCTGCACGCGGAAAACGTTATGTCAGAAAATATTCTCATATGAATTAGGGGTTTTAGTTTAGCGGAAAAGTGATGATGATGACGCAGCTATGGAATATATTATACATATATATATATATATATATATTACTAAATGTGCAAAGTTAGGTGTTATCTAATTATGCGGAGTCACCTTCAGAATGTCGACGGTGTATGCGCTAGTTCGCTGGGACTACTACCTTCATATAATATCTATCTACTAGCGAGAAACGCTTTTATGGAAACGCGGGGTTTTGAATCAATTCGTATTCATTTAGAACGTGGGGCTGTCCACACTTGCGGGGATAATGGTGAAAAATTGCTTCTGCTTGTTTCCCAGTTGCGCTTTGTACGAAGTGCTTTTTGCCTGGCGCCAGACTTAATTTATTACTTTGAATGAGAAGCGATGACGAGTGATTCAATTCGCCTCGAGTCACCGAGTTCCATCGTCGTTTATAATCACACGCGCGAACTGTTTTTCTCCCTGACAAATTTTCACAAAATTCAGCTTGTTTTTTTTTCTTCTTTCTTTTTTCTTTTTCTTTTTTTTCTGTACGTTTTTTCACTGCGAACTATAGCCTATAGCTGTATACGTCACTTTTATTCCCACTGAGAAATAAAGACGGTATTTTAACGCTTCGGAGTTTAACGGACTCGTATTGTAGCCAAGATAAAATGATTGTCTTCAATTTTCCATTCGATTACGAATACTCGTCCGACTATCGCGAGGCGAGGCGAGGCGAGGCGAGGCAAGGCGAAGCGAAGCGAAGCGGTATCGACGCGTGTATCTGATTCTAACCCCTTCGAGAAGTATCCGTAGCCTTTTCGTCGAATCAGAAAATTGTTAGGGTGAGAAAATAAATTATTTTCATCGTGATTGATGAGTCCCCAGTCATCCATGCCTTTCGTAAACCGCCCCTCCCCACTCCCACTCCCACTCCCACTCCAACTCTATTCCTTTCTCCCTCTCTCGTCGTTTCGAAGCAAGGGCTCTCGAAGGCCTCAGTGAATATTGAGGGCTTTAAAAAAAATAAGCCACGTTGAAATTTGGAGAAATGTTGCAGACTCTTATCAATCGCTGTTCAATATTGAATGCGTGCTCGCTCTCCCTCTCATCCGTTCCATATACACTCTTCTTTTGAATATCACTCTACCCGATAAGAACTAAGGGGTGAAAAAGAACTCGAGCCTCTTTTAAACCGGGGTTACAACACCCGGCGATCATTGGGCGTTTATTTCACCGCGTCAATAACCCATAGAATATATATTCTTTGTCTCGTTGCTCACTGATCTTTCATATCCCGTATTACACACCGCGAGGTTACTACCGAATAAAATTTCTCCACCACTTAGCTACTCGTACGTACATACATACGTATGTACATTTACCTACCTTTGCGCATCTATTTCTTCTTGAAGGATTCGAGCAGATAGATTGGGGATGATCACCCTCCCTCGCTATATCCACTCGCATCGGTTGGTACCAATGCAACGCGGGTGAATCACCCGGCGTGGAATAAGCCGGGTTTGATGGCGAAAACTGACGATTCACTCACGCAGGGATATACGTGGGTTGTCGAGGATGAGCGGGGCCACATGTAAGAGAAGGATTATCCCGTGAGCCCCTTCCCGTTTTATCCCTTCACCCCTCCCTCCCCTCCCCTCCCCTGATTCGGATCGGATAGTGGCTCTCACCACGCCTGCTTTTAAGGTATATTGAAGATAGCGGCTTTCCTGAATGGTCCGTATTTCTTGTTCAAAGTTTCAAAACCATAGACAGCCTTGTACACCGAATTTGCCAGTCTATATGATCATCACGTCAGTCTTTCGCTTGACGAGACAAAGATAGAGAGAGAGAGAGAGAGAGAACCATTTGCCATTTATGGCGATAATATTATGAACTCTTGAGGGTGTGGGTATTAGAAAAACCGTTTAACAGTAACGACAAGAAATTATTTTTCAAGTTTGAAGAATTGATTTATTAAAAGAAAGTAAAGTTTTTTCCAACAAGTAAAGGAAGGACTTCTTTATCAAGCCCCAGAGCAGTCGATGGTTTAAGGTCGCGTCATAAACCCGCGGGCGATTCTACTCGGTGATATTTACCAACGTTGAGTTAGGAGTTGTTCCCTTCCGGCTGGTTGCTACCGGGAGGAAACGTGGAGTAAGGGGATGCGATGTTTCCCAAGGGATGAGTTTAGCCGGCCTCCGGAGCTGCTGTAGAGTTGTGGAGTAGAGTGGAGCGGTGCGGTGCGGTACGGTACCGTACCTCGCATCGTGGGTCACCGATACGGCTTGTTACTTGCGGACAATCGCATTAACGATTTTTACCCGACAGTTAGCTACAAATTGCCAAGTCTCGCCGAGTACGATGGTAGAAGCTACGATTAGATCGACAGAGATCAGAGTAGCCCACAGTACACCGCAAAGTTCGTCGAGCGATTCCGCTCCTGTGATCACGAAGGGGTTGGCTGATCAAAACGCGAGAGTTCGACCGACCGCGACGAGCTCCGCAAGTACCTTTGGGACGAAACGAATCGATGATCCCTTTGTCGGTACCATACGTACACAGGGTGTCTGTACAATTGCATTGTATTGTACAACGGGATGAATGAACGGAGAAATATCGTTTACCCTTTACTACAATATGGATAAAATTAGACGGTCATCACTTACTTAGTCTAAGGCTACTAGTAACCGAAATCTGTGGGCTATTTCCGGTATCTTTTTTCATCGTTAGACCAACGACGGTTTTGGGGTGAATATAATGGGTGGTGGCAGCGGTGGGTTTCACGGGATCGCCACACCCTCTCTAACGCACTTCCTAGACGAGATATTGCGCAGGGAAAGAGCGAAGCGAAGAGCGGTGAAGAAAAGAATAAAAAAAAAAAAAGGAGTAAGAAATTCGGCAGACATTAGACCCAGGAACGGACGTTGTTAAAGCAAGGTACTTTGCCTTGACACGCCCACCTGTCAGTCGCACCCCGATTTTAAAAATAAATCCTTGACAGTGTTCGGCGGTTGCCCATCTCTCAGATTTTTGGATTCACTAAATTTATGGATCGTAAATGAAAATCGTTTGTCGACCACCCGGTACATTTGAAAACCGAATGCAGTTACGGTTGTATCGTCTAATAAGCAATGCACGTGACAAATTGCCCACTCGTGACGCGATGGTATTATGATCGGTCTGCATGTACCTTGGTCGCAGTGTGTACGCACGTGATATGTGTGCACGTACATTTCTATGTACACGGTTGTGGCCAGGGCTGAGCGGTATGCCCGCTCCGTAATAATCCGATTGTTGTCTCATCCGGCGCAGCGCGGCGGGTCGCGTTAGCCGTCAGAAGGAGGATAATTCATCGATTCGTGGCTGGAACACTGCTGTGAATTTCGCCGATCAGAAAACTAACGATTTTTTGTACAAATATACCCTGCACAGTTCAGTTATATCCCCGAGTTCTTTCATACTGTTTCTTATAGTCGTCGTCGTCGAGTTTCTAGGTCCATAATAACGCGTTAAATCAGAAATCGAAGAGCTGGACGTCTACAACCGAGGAAGACCCTTTCCCCAAAATTGTTGGATCAAACGCTGTCACCTACAGGAAATTAACAGGGAAAATTCTGCGTTCAACGGTTGGGCATGTCCCTCTTTTGGCGTTGGGGAATTGCTTCGGGCTTTGAAAAATTGAAATTAGATAATTTGCGGGGAGAAAAAAGAGAAATTGGATCAAAATAAAACTAGGTTACCAAAGAAAAAAAAAATAAAATCAACACAAAATTTGAAATTATAAATACCTAGTGGGCGAGTGCACGTGAATGATTTATAACGATAGTTGAGTCATATATATCGTTTGCTAAATTGACGATATTAATTTGGCGAACCTGATCGGCGATCGCACCTCAGGTACGCGCTCGTTCCACTTTCCGATCCCTGTTCTATCCGCATCCATCACCGCTAGTTTTGTCCAAGCTGTTACGCGACGTGCTTTTGAAAACCACATGGCCGTAACTCCACTTCTGCCGCTCGTTCCACTCTCAAACTTGAGAGCCGTGAAATTGGCCAAGTGTCGTCCGTACGTTTCCCGTGGCTATCAGCTATCGGACAATTATACAGGGTCACCGTAAAAGTGGAAAGCTATTTTTCGATCAAGTATCAGACAATTCATTCCATAGAATAGCCGCTCGGCTCGGTTTAATTGGTACTCAAAAATTCACAGGGTTATAAAAACCGATTTATAACTTTATCTCATATTTAGGTGTACGATACATCAGCGTATGTAATTGCGTGTTACCTTTAGGCTCACCTTATGCAAAACATTCATATCCGTTTAAAGCGCCTAGCTTCGGTACCTACGTCACCTCGGATTATCATCGTCGAGATCTGAGTTACTGGAGTTTTACTGCCGATGGGAATCATTTGACCGCAAGTTACCTGTTGTGTGAATAGGTATAGCGGAATAATTCACCTGGATTATACTACATAAATTTTATGTCGAATTGATATTATATCCTCGATATCTTTGATCACTTGATTTTATTTAAAGAACTAAGAAATACAGGATCTTGTATTTCAAAAAGTTTCTTACAGTTATAGAGAATTCAAATTCTTAAAAAATTCATCACCCATCATCTTGTTCAATTTTTGTCTGAAAATTTTCGCCCTTCATCTGACGTAGCAGATTTTCCATTTTCCGGGTCACTGTACAATACCATCCATCCATTCATCCGTTACACCGTACCTACCTACCTACTGCCCCCTGCAGTGTCAGTCGTACTTGTATTTTTCTACACTTCTATCGCATTACCACGTTCAGATTGAATCGAGATATTTCTCCTGCTGGTTTTCCATTCGCTCTGCACCGCTTTTACCTTCGAAGGTGGCATTTCCCTTCTATCTAGGCATGAGAGAAGGCGCTTGCGAAAGCGCCTAACGATGCTGCTCCAAGCAGACGGTATTACCAAGTGGACGACAGCCTTCAGGACGGTCCCCGGAGATGCTCAAGTCCGGAATTCTGGACGTAATGGTGTCGCTGTGTGCAGCCTCCGCTCTTCTCCCAGCCACCTCGTCCTGCCTCCCACGTCTGGCGCGGTGCCCGAACTCACACACCCCTACCCTTGCCTCCTACCCGAGAAGCTTGTTAAATTTATTGAACGCGTCAAATTACGTGGAGAATCGGCTACCCTCTTTTTCAATTTGTAAATCATCGCGGCTGAATTGACTTGGGAATGTTGATGGCGGAGTACCATATCCCTACGAATGATATGTTTCCATCGTTGTAACCATTAGACGTGTAACCGTAGTGCGTAAAGAACCTTAAGAACGACGTACGACTGCTGGGAGAGCTGAAAATGTATTTATGGCTTCTAAACGGTCCTAAATAACGATTTTCACGAATCCTAAGCCGTTCGAAGTTCGAGGAGAATGGAAACTTGCCGTTCCATCTTATTCCACTTTGAGAAACAAGATGAACTTCCGAGTTCGTTGGGTGTAGGTTAGGTTAGATGGGTAGGTAGCTGTGCTCTTTGTGTAGGTCGAAAAGGTGATCGCTGTTATCTTGAAAAGCTCTTGTGTATCTATACCTATAGAGCTGATAAAAGATCGAGTTGACAAATGTACAACTGTAAGGAACAAAAGTTTCCCGCTCCACAGGGAGTGCCCATCACACCTGGGTCTATGCTTCTCAGACTTTCGTCCTTGCACTCTATTTCATTTTATTTTCCATCCGGTGTTGAGCGAGACTCCAATCTTTTCCCGTTTCTAGTCCTATTCGCCTCTAAAGAGGTCGAGTAATGCCGCTGTCACGTGCTGTACACCGTATAACACATGGCATGTGCCATATTCCATGTGCCATGTGTCGTATGCCAAGGAAAGGGTAGCCGAGGAAAGTGTACATGGAGTCAAGGAATTCTCCCGGCGTATAAAATGGTAAATGGCAAATGGTTGGCACATACATACGTATACCTGTATACATATATAATACCTATACGTAGCTACGTACTACATGCAGGTGGGTTATAGGACTTCAAGTAAGGTCACTCAAGCTGCCATATTGCGAGGCAGGTCGGAGCAATTTTCATTTTATCTAGACTAGAGCGTGTCCGTATCAGTATCCATATCCTTGCAGACGTTGGTGCCTGTCCGTCGTTCCGTCGGGTTGAATTTACCGAGTTGAAAATTGTCCTGATTGTCCGTTCCGTCCGAATAGCTCGGGACTCGGTGATTGACACGCGCGATAGAACTGGAAAACTCCAAAATTGGATGGCAAAATTGTCCGCCTCGTTTACGTCACGATGGCTAGCTGCAGGACTGCGGGGAAAGAGAGACTCGTAGCGGAATGAAGGTGCCTGCAGTGATGTCGAACCAGAGATTCAACCAAACGCTATATCTCGCATCGATGCTGAGACTCAATGCCAGAAGGTTGGCAATATTGAGAAAGCGTTTAAAATCTTATTTATCTTCGGGGCAGCATCCCCCACGAGACTAGGTGTAGGTTTCTCGATCACGCCAGCTTGTGGATAGAACTGAGGATGGGGAAAAGGAAACAAACGGAGGAATAGAGAACGAGAAAACAGCCCAGAGACCGATAGAGTCCTATCTCTGGTCACGGATTAGGCTCCGGTCAGCGTGGTGCAGGGGGTTCGTTTCTACTTGGACGGATAGATAAAGTGATTGGTCCGAGAAAACCTGACCTCACAAGCAAGGAAAGGCAGCTAGTAGCTGTCGCAGCGTCTCCAAATGGTTTAATCTGCGCAGCTTTTTCTGACCAGTCAGACCTGCCGGGATCATCGTGGTCGTCCTAAAGGGGGAGAGAGAATTCGTTAGTGAAAACGATAGTCGAGAGGGTTGTATGGGGAATCCTTTTTCACATCGATACCCAGACCTAGAGCGTGGATATTCGACAGGAGCAACTTGCACCAAATGATAGTATCAGGATTCGGTTTTCTAACACCGCAAGTCGTGGTAATAAACGTAACCCGGAAAGTCATCCCCGTGGTTAGCTAGGTAGGTAGATATATGTACTATACATGTATGTGAAGACCGTCGGTCCATCTTCACCTTTATTCTCCTTCCTTCCACGGGTGCGAAAAAGTAATCAAACTTTTTCCCCGCAAATTGGTGGCTAGGATCGAACCCTCGGTAAGGTAGCGGCGAGGCGCCAATCGGGCAGGAAAACTGAGTAGTGGAGAACGACGATGTAGCGAGGCTTGGGCGGACAATGAGCGGGTAAGTCGGCCCGAGTTGCCTAATGCATATTAATAAGGGTCCTCCGTTACTCGCTCCGTCACCATGCCCAGGACGATATCTTCACCGCGCTTCGTTTCGAACCCCTACCGTTCAACTCACAGTACGAGGAGGTGACGGGGATGGGGATGATCAACGAGCCAAAGGTTTCAATCACGCCCGACAAAGAAAGTCCTGGTGATCAAGGGGTTTCTCCATCCCCCGCTTAATCCGCTCCGTTGCTTTCGGGCCATCTTTACTTTCAGGATCACGAGATCAACCTGCAGGAGAAACCCCCTACTATAAGCGAACGTAGGTATATACCGACTCAGTGAGAAAAGAAAGAAGTGTCTTTGTGGCGGCAAAGGGCCAGGTTGTCTAATGCATATTAATAAGGTCCCCGGGCCCTTCCTCGTCCCCCCATTTGGCCAATCGTTTCGTACATAGCCTAAGGGTTTCAAGGTTTCAATCACGCCGTGACAAGAAAAGTACTCAGTCTTGGGGAGGCAGTAATTTGCGATTCTCCGATCTGATGATTCCCCAGGATGCGGTGATCCGCGTGGGCCATTGGACCTCGTAGAAGTGCGACGACGCGACGCGACGGAACGCAACGTTACCGTAGCTGAGGGTGGCTCGTGGGGAAGTAGTACCGCGTATAGGTACGTCATTTCTATTCATTGAATGGATATTGGGGATACTTTTTTCATTTTATTTCAATCTCAAGATTCGCCTCGAACTTATTTCGGAATCACTTTCCCTCGAAACTCGGCTATTTAGACGTTATTCCCTCTTTCCCAAAGGCAGGTCATTTCCTCGGGGTAACCCAGACTCGCAACTTCGTCTATAAACTCAAGGAAGTGCAGAAAAGTTTTCGACGTTTTTTTTTCTTCGATTCTTCTTTCTTTTTTTTTTTTTTTTGCTTTCCTCTTCTTTCTTTCTTTCTTTCTGTTCACCTTATTTTTACTCGGTTATGATAGTGCGGCTCCGCGCAAGCATCTCGTATCATAAAAGCAAAACTATCAATTTTTTTTAGTTCCATACCAAACTGCATGCAATATGTTTTGTTTATTTGCATCGAAACCAGAACCCAACTACCCGTAAAGTCGATAGTATGGAATTTAAGCCACCGCGTCGACTTGCGATTCTCATAAAATACCTTATACTCTTCTTCGGCGTTCCAAAGCTCGTAAAGCTTTTCCCGTAATTAATCGAATGATGAGACGATGTGCCGTGATGTTGTTGCCGCTAGCAGTGATACGTCTTACGGCAACGGTGTTGCGTCTCGTCATTTCTCTGTTCGGAAACGCGTCTATGTATGGACGTAAACGTGTGTATAGAATTCTCCTATATATGAGTGGCACATAGTTGTATGTGCGGAGCGAGTCCTTTGAGGATATTCATGAGTGGATTACCATGTGAAACGCCCTACAGGCGGCCACGGCCGGGTGGCCCCCGGTTCTTCACTGCTTCTTCCGTCTTCCCTCTTCTCCGAGAACGATGGAAATTCAAGTATATCGGAATTTAAACGCGCTTCTCTGGCCAAAATGCATTTTACGTGCAAAAGCGAGCATCTCCGGTCCCACATTTCCGCATATCCTTTGCAAATCCCTGCGCTGTGTTGGCTCCCTCAACTGGGTGACTATAATACCCGCAGTTGGCTATAAAGTACGAACTAATATACAGGTGCAATAATAATAACAACAAGAGAAAAACGAAGAAAAAAAAAAAAAAAAGGAGGAAATCAAATTTTGTCGCTGCTATTGACAGATAGTAACGTATAGCTTTCGAATTCGAAGAAAAAGCTCCGCAGTTGTGCTGGGAGTATCAATGTTACACCTTCGTCTTTAGGGAAGCGAGAGCGAGTCCTGAAATTAACATATATTTACGTGTCCTCTCATTTTTTTTTTTTTTTTTATTCTCTCTTGTTTTTTTTTTTTTTTTTTTTCAACCCTCTCAACACCTCTTCATCTTCTTCCCGTTGAACCCCCTTTGTCGAAACCCCCGGAGCAAGACGTGACCGAGGGTAGCGGGAGCGCGGACGCGAAGCGCTCTTCTTTCACATGCTAATCCAGGGGCGGTCGTGCTGGCGAATACCTACGGTCAAAGCTCTCCTTCCTTTCGTTGCCGCACATACATCGCTAGGAGCTGTCCCGTTATACTCTTCTTGTACCCGTTACCCTTCGCAGGTCAACGGTTGACCGCAGGTACCTACCCCGAACTAGGCTTTGTGTTTTGAATTTGTATCCAGGGCTTGGCTCGAGGAAGATATAAGTCACTGCAGCTGGATAGGCTTGTTGGTATATTGTGCTAGAATTTCACAGCAAAGATTTTAGGCAATGTCGTAGTTATCTTGTCCCTCTCTTTGTCCGCTTATTGCGATTTGCTAAATTGTTGACAAAACCGAGTTTATTGGGAAGCAAATAGCCGGATTCTTAGTCACGGGTTTACATACCTACCGCAAAGAGAAATTGAAATACAAGTAATTGAATATACAATCGGTTATGATAATCACGAATATTCATTCAACAGCCGTTCTGGATATGAATATATAGATGAGAATGTGCGGGGCGCTAGTTGCGGTGATTTTAGCGCAGCGGGGCTACCGAAACACTAATTAATACTAATATACCCCACCTCAAAATGGGTTGGTTGGTATGTAAATTGTGAATCATAATTATTACGATTAATAATCTTTTTAATATTAATTACTGCCCCCGTACGCCACCATACCGGCGCTGCGCTGCGCTGCGCCACGCCGTGCCGGGCTCATGTCCGTTATATTGTTTTGCTTTGAATTCGTTTATTTTCATTCCATACGATTTTAGCCGCAGTAGCACATATAACTAGCCGTGTGATTGATTGCGGTTCATTATGAACCGTGCGGTAAAATTAATTGCGCCGGTGCTATTAGATTACAAATAGGCCACCGGCCACCACACGGACTTGATGTACGTCTCTCAAATTTTTTATTATTCTTTTTTTTTTTCTCTCGATTCACTATCAATCTTTCAAATTATAATATGAAAGTATATGTATGGATATGAAGGTGTGCAAGCTCTTGGTTATATTCAAATCGTATTTTTGATATTTTTTATGTTTTTTTTTTCTTTTTTTTCGATTTTCGTATTCTACTATTCCGGATTGTGAAATGCATAAAATATATCGGTTCTGCTTATTTTAGCACGAATACCTCGTTTACACGTCCATAATTGTACCAACCTACACAATTTCGAAAATTGCGTCACGTCTGATCGACGCGTCGTTGTTAACCACGAGGATCTACCTGATCGGTTTCGATCCGATTTGAAACTGGCCACGTGGCCCGCGGGAGTTTCGGAACGCGGTCACTCGAGCGCGAATGGTTTTTGTAACTGGGGAAGCGTAAAATTGCGCTACCACCTCATCCCTCTCTCTTCATTCCTCTTCACCACCGTCAGTATCGTTGCTACTTCCATGTGTCCAGTTCGTCCTGATGCTCTGCACGGATTCATTCGTTCCCCCCGTACTCTTCTCGTCCTGAACGACCCCCCTGACTGCCGATTTGTTGCCACGGTTAGCAATATATTCGTCGCAATTTCGTTCCTCGTAAAACCGCAGGAGAAAAATTTTTTCTTCTTTTTTTTTCTCTTTCTCTCTTTTTTTTTTTTTACAACAAATAAAAATAGTTTCGATTCTAGGCTTGAGCTTTGATCGTGGTATAAGTCTGAGACGTAATCATAGGATTTATCTTCTTATAAACATATTACGTTCATATCTATACACGATACTATAATAAATAAGAAATATTATATTCCATGAACAATAAATCTCAAGGATTGAAGAGGTCAAATGAATGGAAATGCGAAAGGTTAACTGGAATTGAAACCATCATGCAGATATGCGGAGACTTTTGTTGTACGCTGGGTTGCAGTAGGATTTGTATATTCGATTAAATCAATTGAATATACATATATGTATATACATATATAGTATATATGTAGATATGTAACATACATACGTACGTACGTGTTACGAGAATTGGAAATATTCGAAAATGGAATTTTCGACAAATTTTCAGCACCGATTTGAATACGTTGCGTTCGTTGCAATATTAGCTGTTTGAATATCGAGTTGAATGTGAGCTACTTTACTCCTTGATTAATTCATCCGGGTTTTCAATCAAGCCAAAAAAGAAAAAAAAAAAAAAACTCAAAAAAAAAATATATATATATATATATGTGTGTACATAGTCCGTAGAGTTCGCGAACAGGCCCTCCGTATATACATATATACTTCAATCTCTCGAATCTGGCGAAATGTACCATTTGAAATTCCACTAAATTTTTATCGCGGTTACACCAGGCCGCTGTAAATGTGACCAGACTGATTTGCCGAGTTTTCGAGAATTCCGATTCCTGGTTTTGCCGGCCGGTTAAGGGATGTTGCGGGAGTAGAGCGGCGCCAGGAACGGTAGATCCCACATGCTTCGCTCCCATGCATAGAGACGGCTCATGTTTCCCTAATGCAGCGGGATAAATATTTAAGCGTAAAGTAATCGGACGGATTACGTAGCGTGAAACTGGAACACGTTGGTGGCCTTCGTTTGCTTCGTTTTAGACACCATCGTCGTAACTATAATTCTAAATTTTGATTTTTATTATACTTGTAAAAAATTATTCAAATTTAATGAATGATTTATTATTTTTTTTGTTTCAGGTGAGCCAACTAAATCATTCACGAATTAGCTCCAAAATTAAAAATTGGTAAGGTAGTTTAATTTCTGCATGCATTTCGAGTGCAATACCTACCTCGGCGAATCGATAAATACGGGCGTGATCCGCGTCCAAAGAGAAGACGCATACGTGGCTTAACGCTAAACGCGGATATCCATGAAGCATATATCTATACCTGGACCGCGGACCACCTTTACCTTCTACGTTACGCCGATTCGTCCACCACGGTTTCAGGTTCGGGTTAACGGTCCGTACCCTCGTAAATTGATAGTAAATGTCACATGCGAATTGCAACGGCTGCTAACATTCACCGGTATAATACGCGAGCGCGGTTATTCACTCTTTGCACTTTGCTCCGTGCCCTTCATGCATATTACAAACGGGGTTTAATCCCTCCTCGTTGCGTTTTAGAAACCCGTGAAAAATTTCTCGCTATAATTAAACGGGAGGTAAAATTTAGCCACGGATTTTTTAATTATTAGATTGTTACCTTCGAAAAACGGTTTATTATTTGAAAAAAAATTTTTTTTTTTTCCATAATACTGGGATATAAACATACACATCTCATAATTTTTAACGACAAGTCGTTGATCGTGGTGATGAAGGCAGTGCACTTCGTCTCGTTTAATCCAGTCCCGTATTTCACATGTGACCTTAAATCAGGTCCCGAGTTTTTTTTAACAGCTTTTTTTGAAACATTTTTTTGCTTTTTACTACCCGGATGAAAGTTGACGGGATTTTTTTTTATTTTTTGCACCAAACGAGAGTGAAACGCCGTGGACGGTTAATGGAAAGACATAGTCAATTTATAAATATTCCTTAGTATCTGCGTATTACGGTATACATACCTAGTTCACAACGGCCTCTCTTCTGGGGCTGTATCAGCTTTGGTATTCATGAGATCCTCCCGAAATTGAGAGATACTGCGCGCAGTAGATAGGTACTGAGGTAAAAGAATGGGAGAAAAAGTCGTCTGATAAAACACCTCGAGTGTACAAAATCGTGTGGAGTCACTCGCGCGGCGCTAATTCTTGAAACGGAATTGTCTTGGACTTGTCTTGACCACGTTGGGTAGGTAGATAGGTAGGTAGGTATATATCGTCGACCGGAATTCCTCGAAATATCGTTCAAGATTTTTCTTATTCAATTTGAGTATCGTCGAACCCCTGACTCGTCCTCTCACGATATCCCGGACCGCCGTCGGAGTGATATAATAACAATCCCGAGTCCCTCTTGGCTGGCCCTCCCTTGGTTCATCTCCCGTAACTTGCCTCCCGAAGGCTAGCTGCTGTCAGACCCGAAGAACCTGGCTCAAACCTGTCCCTTCACGGCGCACTCCCAGACCTTCATCCCTTCACAATTTTACTTCTCGTCTTTACCATCACCGATGAAGAGAGCAGACGGGATATCTCTTGGATCTCGTAAATCTGTGACTTGAGTCAGTACGGATGTGGACCAATATCCGTACCACTTTGCTTAGTCAAATCTTAGCCATAGATGGGGAAATCGGGAGGCGAACTTCACTTCCGGTACGCTAAATGATCCTGTAAAGTAAATTGAACGGTACAGACAAAGAGTTTAATGAAATATCATTTTGTGCTTATAAATCATGGTGTTATACGTGTTCGGGTTTTTTTTTTTTTTTGTATGGATGTTTAATCGTTGTCTGAGTCCTCAGAAAATATATTGCAAGTTTAGCGAGCGTAATCTTAGCTGGGGGTAAGACGTTTGGGGTAGGATAGGTATTCCGGGAACGTTATAAATTTAGTAAACGTGGAGATAGGAAAGTTATCTTGAATCGAGGACGTTGCCGAGGTTCCAGAGGGTAACAGTAGATCTGGGCTTGGCTTGGCTTGGCTTGGTTTGGTTTGGCTTGGCTGGGCTGGGTCAACCTCTAAAAGTCAGGAGATCTCTATGCCGGATAAGTCTTCTGAAGGCTTAGCGCGTGACCCCTAATTAACCAAATCGGTCCGAGTTGAGGCGTAAGGGAGATAGACTGACCCACCCTAGAGAGAGGAAAGGTCGTGGTCCATGCCACGCTCCGCCAAGAGCCGAGCAAGAGATATTCTAGACGGAAATAGGGGAAATACGGGCGAGGGATGACGGGGCAAAGTAGCGGGCGCGGGTGGAAGCGAGGAAAGGCAATTAACCGTTTAATCTTGCGAGTCCTTGGTTAATCTTAGGACGAGAGGTAGGAACCAGGAGCGCCGAGGTTGGACTGGCCAATTACGCAGAGATTATTGTCGTGCGTTTGAACTTTGAGTGAGCCTCGACCAAGTGACGCGGTTTCAAGAGCATTACGAAACTCTACATCCTCTCTCTCTCTCTCTCTCTTTCTCTCTTCATCTCTCTGTGTCTCTTTAACTCCGTAGTTTTGACTGTATGAAGTTGATGTCGGGTGCGAAAACTTCACCGGGAAGTAGAGGAGCCAGTTAAAAGGAGACCTGGAAGCTTGGGAGGCTCAGAGCCGGGGGCAGAGTCGGCCCAGGAAGGCGTGGAGGCGAAGGTGGAGGCTGACACTAGTTGAATATGTCGCCGGAGACACTCTGAGTGGTTTACCGTGAGATTGAGAACTTGAATTATTCAGGAACTGGTAACAAGCAATTTCTCGGGCTGTGTACCAGCATTGTATCTATTCTATGAGTCTTAGCGATCCGGGGACTGGCCCATTTCATACTTTCCATAACGTCAAATCAATCGTAATATTCCAGTTTCAATGGCACTAATTATTTCAGCTCAATTCAAGAATTGCACAATTTATATATTTAAGCATGTCACTGTACGATGTGCTTGAAAGTAGCGTGCTGCAGTATTTCGAGAGACAGAGAAATGGATAGAGAAAGAGTTGAGAGAGAGAGAGTGTATATATATAGAAGACGATAGAAGAACGAGGTTAAATGTTGAAACGTAGATGAGGTAGACGGGGTGGGGTGAGACACAACTTTATTCGATAATCCCATGAATTTCCAATTAACAAGTTGCTCTGGCAAGTTTCATCGGTATAAGCTTTCATTACCCCTTTTTCTTTACTCCACTTCGTTCTATCTTGAGAATCGTTAATTGGCCAGGGAACAACTACAGAGATTTTATTCAACAACGGAGACTAGCTTTCGAATTTCTGTATTGGAAATTGGTACGATTTTTATGTCTCGCTTATATATTAAGTTCGTTTTCATTTTCGCATCGGGATTTGAAACCTTGCATTTGGCCTTCGAGAAAACTGTCGAAATAAGCTTTTCGGGTATCGAGACGTGTAGGTATTATAGTTTCAAAAACTTGTTACTTGTAATTTATACGAAAAGTGAGAAAGATATTTTTCGTTTTTATTTTCTTCTTGTTTTTTTTATTTTTTTTTCTTACTGCCTTCTTTTTTTACCGCTCATAATTAACCTGTCAATCACGGCAGTCGAGCCACCCCAGAAATTGTCGATTGAAAAACTTTTCTCTTCTCTTATCGAGTTTATAGTTTAACTCATCGCTGGTATAGATATAAGACTTGAAACAAAAACTTCCGGATCAAAATTATTATTATTATTTTTTTTTTTTTTAATTTTTTTTAATTTTGTTTCTTTTGATTTTCTCTTTTTTTTTCATCAAACTGTGATTGAATTAACCGTGGCTTTCGAAGGAAATAAAAATCCCACTTTTTTGTTTTTCTTTTTCTACCCTCTTTTTCTCTCCTTTTTACATCGCCCTTCTCTCCATATCCTATATACCTACCCCAATCAATTTTTTTTTTTCTTTTTCTTTCTTTTCTTATTTTTTTTTGTATCATTGACAGTCCGATAGCTTCCTTCGACTCTCCATCTCTTTTTATTCAACGTATATCAATAAGTTTAATGAGCTTCTGCAGTCTTTGAAATATATAAAAACTGTATCACACGGATTTAGCGAGTTGAGGGATAGCTATTTGATATTTTATTTTATCTATAAGAATAATTCTATTCTTTGAATGAAAATTTGAAGTAAAATTTTTAGTATCTCTATACGTTCTTTATAGTGTATACTATTTACATATGGAAAGATTAATTCAATTAAGATGATTCCAGAATTGATTTCACACTAGAGAAAAATCTCGCTCAAGAAATGAAGAAAAATCAGCTCTTAGCGTATATATATAACAATAAAGAATCACATGGGAGATTCGCTGCGGTAAGATGATCGCTCGCTCGGACCGAACTATAGCCGTACCTTTTTCTATCCTTTTAGTTTTTTTTTGTTTTTTTTTTTCTCTCCTTCTTTCTTTCTTTTTTTGTCTTTTTTTCTTGCTTTACTTTTTTTTTTTATTCTTTCTTTGCCAAAGTACACGAGCGAAAGGGAGAGAAACTGAAAGAAAGAGGAAGTGGGAAAGAGAGAGTAAACACTCTCGGTGGTCGCGAAACGAAAGTGAGGGACAAAAACGAGATAAATGGTGGCTAGATGGTAAGGGTAAGGGTAAGGGTAAGGTTCGGCGTAAGGGTGAGGTGAAGGGTAAGGTAAGGGTGGGCCAATCTATCACGCCCCAAGGGAGTGTTATTGACAGTGCAAAAACCTTACCTCACCTCGCCTCGCCTCGCCTCGCCTCGTCTCGTCCCAACTATCGTCTCTTCTTCTTCTCGCTTCCTGCCCCTGGGGTGTTTCCCTCACACTTCGCTGCGCAACAGAGATTCGCGGATTGAGATTTGGCCAAAAGTCGTTTGCCTACACGGCGCGATTCCGATCGAAAAAAATTAAATTACCGTTAAAAAGATCTTTGACGATCGAAACGCAGGTCGAAAACCGAACGCACGGTCAACACTCAAAGTTGTTAACGTTAGATGTAGAAACAGTTCAAAGCAATCTGTTGCACCATACCGGCCTACAAAACTATTCCTATTATACTCTGAACTCGGTGTCTACATACCGGAAACTCGGTCTCAAGTTTGGACAACCTGTCTGACATTAATTTTCCAATTCTTTTCAAAATATCTCCGGATTTACATCGTGTGGGGGGGGGGGGGGGGGGGGGTTGGGAGGGAATTTTCATATTGTTTTTATTTTATAAATTTCTCTTCTTTATTTTACCACCGCGACCATATCTCGCGATTTCTTTTTCTTCCTATAGAAATAACGAACCTTTTATTCAGTTCAGTTCTTCCGCAACAATTCTCGTTATTATTCGAATGAAAATTCTTTTCCTTTTTTTCTTGTTTTTTTTTTTTTTTTTTTGCTCTAGTACTTCTGTTTTTAAATCAAGCTGCGCAGGGTGGAATAATATTTTGAAATTTTATTACAGCATATAGCTAGCGAAACAGATTTCAGCTGAACTCACTATAGAATTGAGCCTCACCACAATCTGCAGCTGTTTGTGCTTTTATTCAAAATTTGTTTTGTTCGAATCGCGGGAATGCGATAGGAAATGTTTTCATTTTTGTTCATAAAAATTTTTGCCCTCTCAAAAAATACAGTTCGGATCAAAAAAAACAAATACAAAAATAAAAAATTTTGCAAATACGAAATTCTGATTACTCTCGTCGTTTTTTTTTTTTTTTTTTTTTTCATTTTTCGAAAATCCATTTCATTTTTTGAAAAAATTTTCGGCAAACTTTTTCCAGCCATTTATCGCTGTCTCTCCAGGGTACAAAAATTCGGCGATTAAGAGTAAGCGAAAAATCACAGAGACCACGTTTATAGAGAAAAAGAGTATACCGTGTCGGAGTGAGACGAGAAAAGTTCGTGACGCACTCCTGCGCGATCCCGCGTCGTTCGTGTGGTCCAGCCGCTCTTGAGTACCCTCAAAGATCCTGCGGGACCCTCTGCGGATCTTTCTGCAGTGTTGAGCAGAGGGAGGAAGAGCCGCGTTTACGTAGCTCCACGCATTTAGAATCTAAATGCGTTTGCGGTGGAAATTCCAGATTTTATATATATACACTGTCGGATTGCGGCGTGGAATTCATCCTCAACTATAGGGATTAGTAGGTGCAGAGACGCAAACGTAGGGTCTATAACAAAAATCGGCATACCTACACTAAAAGTTAAAAATCTATAAAATTATCAAAAAAAAAAAATTCTTTTTTTTTCAAAATTATTATCCTCAACTCTCGAACTAACGGATATGTATTGATCTGCAGACTCGTTCCAGTAACGATTAATTATTATTTACGTTTGCGCAACGCTGGTTCACGAATTGGATAAATAAAAGCCCCTCAATCAACACATTAGCTCGTTATTTGTATATCTGATAGAACAGAATGTGGATAAAGAGAAAAGAGAGATAACAATTTTTTTTTAATTTTTTTTTTCTTATTGTGGATCAAATTTTTTCCTTCGCTATTTGAGGGTGTTCAAATCTTGAAAATTTTTTGCCAATTTGTTTGGTTAGATATATTAACTGTACATATATATACCCTCTAAAAATATATAAACCCCCGATATTCACCGGACGATTTTCCCACGTAATCCCGTTTATGGGTCTCAGTTACGAAAATTGTCCAATAAATATATTTAACGATACGTCATTAGGAATTACCTAAACCAAAACGGTCGTAAATCTAAGGCTTTGAATTTTAAATGGATGAAAAAAAAAAAAATTCAGCGTTGTATTAATTCCAAAAATTCGCACCTTCACTTTATTCAAAAAATAAAATAAATAAAAATGAAACCAATTTTTCGCGAAATAATTTAAGTCAAAAACAAAAAAGAACAGGAAATTCTTTGTTAATTGTCAAATCTAGGCTACATAGTCGGTGCTAATCCTCTTGCCAATTCGCGGCTTGTTAGTGTCATAAATGAGGTCCGCGATATGTATGTCAGATAAGTGCGAATTGTTCTACTTAAACCTCTCACATCTAAAAAAAAAAAAAAAAAAAAAAGATAAAATGACTAAACGTGCATGAAAATTCTTGCCGAATTACTAACATCTAGTTATAATTATTTCTTTTTTAAGTGTATGAAAAGCGATTTTATAACTTGTCGAAAGTTTTTGGCGAATTAGAAATGATCGTAGACACGCAGATTCCGCCAACCCTTTACTACAAAATAAATCACCTTTATAACCTTGTTGTATCTGTACATAATATGTACCAATACTTATATAGATTAATGTATGAATGAAACGAATTTCTGACACCTGTCCACCTCGCGGTAGATTCTCAATTAAACTTTAATCAGTATAAGTCGAAACGATCGATCGATCGATCGATTCATTTAAGGACTAGGTCGGGTTTGGTATTACATAAACGTTCGCGAATCTAAAGAACGCGGTATATCACTTTTACTAATTACTTGCCAAAGCATAATTCATGATGTAATTTAAATTTCTCAATTTTTAATAGGATGAGGTAGGAGGAGTCGTCGCTTAAGTCCATTCGAAGAAAATGAGGATAGTAAAAGTGGGATAGGGAAGCGTGCGAGGCGAAAGCTGAGGAATAAATTTATTTCAGTCGTTCGTTTGGTCACGCACGTTTCGCAAGTTAATCATCTTGAGTTATGTACAAGCCCGCAAGCTCGTCCGAGATGGCGATAAACAGGAGAGAAAAGTAAAGAGCGAGAAGCTCCGAATGTGCACGAGACTTGGGAATTAATATTTTTTTTTTTAAGTTAACGAGGTTAAACGAGGTTTTTCCGTGAACGGAAAAAAATAAAAAATAAATAAAAAATAAAAAATATATATGTATATAAATTATATAATAAAAATGGAGACGTCGCGGCGCCGGGAGTAGGTATTCAGGTGAGAAAGTAGAAGCGCAATCATCCCCAATCTTAAAGATATAATAATAAATTAATAGTAAGAAAAAAGAAATAATACTCCATTAAATCATTCCGAATAACAGAAATCGTCAAGTCGATATTTGTTCATAACGGATTCTGTATATATATCTTCGTTGGGACTATTTTTTCAGGAACGAAAGGCAGTTCACTTTTGTAAATAAGTCAGAATAAAAAGGAAGAAAGAAAAAAAAATAAAGGGGGGGGGGGGGGGAAGAAATCGTGGGGGCAATTTAAGCTCGTAAAGTGAAATCGATCGTCGTCCTTGCGGGATACCGTAACCCAGTATCGTGTCGGGCGGCATGGCACGGAGTTGAAATATACGCCTGACAGACTTTAACGTCCTATCGTGTAACAACGTAACGTCGGCTTTAATGCGAATTTTTTTTTTTTTTTTTTTTTGAAGACTTTCCTCCCCGAAATACGGGGGTTATTACACCCAAAAATACACGGCTATTAAAACATTGAAGCCTCGAGGGTTTTTGCCCGATTTATAATCGTCCTTAACCAGTTATATACATATACTTATATACTTACAGATTACGAAATAGAAATCTATAAACAAATAATACAAAATACGTATGTATGTATAATAAATTTATATAACGACTTGAGTTTCGCATCCAATCGTCCAATTCGGTTACTATATCAGATACCAATCATACTTTCCTAGTTCAAATCGCGTCGGTTGTCCTTTAGATATTATTTCCGGTCTATATATATATATATATATATAAAAATTGTGGTCGAGGTAAAAAGCTTGCAACAGAAAATTGCAGAAAAGAAATCGCGAAAGCGGGTAAAACGAGAGTGGAATAAAAACCACTGTAGGTATCGCCTTTCATCATCGACGTACACTTATCCATCCTTCCGGTATATTGTTAGTACATGAAAAGCTCCTCCAGTCATGAAGCACATCGGTTTATTGAACACTTGGTTTATTAGATGAGACTATATCCCGCGGTCGATCGTACCGGAAATTGCTTATGCATTAAGTTAAATATCATACAAACATTTTGAAGAATTGTTACTGGTTCAGTCAGCCAGGTATATTCGCGCTATTAAATCGCGTGGCTCGATGCAGTGAGGTTATTTTTTATTTTATTTTTTTTATTTTCTTTATGTCCTATATTTGTTGTTCTTTTTTTTTCTTCTTCTTTTTGTTTATTTTGTTATTCATTCGGAGTAAAACTGCCCGAC
This sequence comes from Macrophya annulata, assembly GCA_963924015.1. Taxonomy (NCBI): domain Eukaryota; kingdom Metazoa; phylum Arthropoda; class Insecta; order Hymenoptera; family Tenthredinidae; genus Macrophya; species Macrophya annulata. The sequence goes on from OZ001262.1 coordinate 2,722,417, forward strand.
CATTTCCTATGCCGAGAATCGTTGGCTGCAATAGCTTTATATATGAAGCAAAGGATCGTCGCGTTTTATGGAATTGATAATACCAATCATACTTGCATATCCCTTTTTTCTTTTCTTTTTTCTTTTTTGTGTTATTTCTTTTGCATTTTCAGCTATTGCTCCCTTTTACGTATAAAGCTAGTTGAAAATTTTTGAAAAAAAAAAAAAAAAAAATGCAAAATCACATCGTAATCATTCCTGTAGCTATATAGGTATGTATATATATACATATATCTATTCCGAGTGCCACTACCCCTTCCGCAATTCTCGTCTTCCTTTTTGCCCCGTTCACCTCCATCCAGAGTTCATAACGCATCGGTAACTCATCAAGTAAATGTGCGATCGATACCACCGACCAGGGAATTGCACCGGCGATCTAATAACTCTGTAAATACGGTATCATGCCGTTCCAAGTCCACCTATATACGTGTGTGCTTACGGGTTAGAGCCAACACTCAAACTCACATCCATTTAGTCCTGTAGGAAACGGTTTATAGAAAACTGCAGTATTATATAAGGGGTTCGATTTTTTTTTTTTTTTTTACTTTGGGTTTTAAATTTCAACTATTTTCTTGAATTTTGAATTTTTATTTTTATTTCTTTCATGTTTTTATGTCCGGGATCGGAACCTGATCTTCTTCGTAATTTAGAGAATAAGAATTTCGAACGTTTTCTAAATTTCTAACAAGCTATTTATTTTTCTATATATATATATAGGTATATATATATATGTGCAGTACGTCAAGGAACGGAGCCTCGCGTTTCAAGTGACCGTTACGCTCGATCGAACCTGTAGTTTACTTATGCTAATCTTATTTGAAATGCAAATATTCCATTATCCAATCTCAAGACTGGTAGCTAGGTACCATAGTGGATTACGGAGTAGGTATACATATACCTATCTACCAAGTCAATTTCGTCCATTAAATCCAGCTTAATGTCGGTTCAAACTATTCAACTATCGACTTACGCTTTCCCGGTGTTACATATGCCTACCTACCATTCAAATCAAATTTATCAACGCCATGACATACTCATAAGACTACATACATACTTGCTCTACGTTTCCACATCTACGTCAGTATAACTGTGCAATTTTTTAATTATATTATTTCATGCCCTTAATGCTGATGTATCTGGTTTAGTGAATGCAGGTGAGAAGCAATTGCGTATATATATATATGCTCGCTGGCTTACAGAGTTCGCAACTTTACCGCGTAACGTTATTTGGATTTTTAATTAACGTGTAATGTGAAGAGGAGCTTAATAATGAATAACTCACTCGACGTTGGGTAGTAGTTAGTAGGTAGTAGGTATGTACCTACATGTCGCTTGGGTTATTATAGGCTAATTGAAAATGATGACGATAGTCGAGAAGCAGTACTCAAGTTCAAACAATGTAAAGCATCGCCGTTTCTATGCTTTATCTACCTATACTTACAAGTACAGATGTAACCGCCATCGACAATGCTTCGTATTATTATTTCCGATGATTGTGAATCTTTAATCTATATAACGATCAATGATCATGTATGAAAAGTACCATGTCTGTGCAAATTTGAAAAAAAAAAAAAAGAAAAAAAAAACTCTCAAGATGGTTCCTATTTTCATTATTGAATGACGTTATTTTTTGGATCCATAAAAGTAAACATGTATGTATTGTTTATGCCTGCATACAGAATCAAGAAGAAGATCTTATATCAGTTCGTTATACCATAGGCCAAGGTTTGAGCGCGTGCCGAGCACAAATTAAGCTTGGATTAATTAAAAGAATGGCTTTTACGGATCCGTAGTTTCTGACAGGTATAAAATGATGGATAACCGTGGGACGTCATAACAACAATTTCGTAATTACACCGGCAGTGATTCATTCCCATCTTATCTATCAGCGCTCGTCAATAATCTTCTTTGCCCTCAACGAGACGTCTCGCGTTCCGTTCCGTTGTGTTAGTTTGAACGCGAAGCGCTGGTTCGTTTCGTAAGGGGATCGGCAACTGTTGGCTATGGATATAGACGCGTACATATGTACTTATATAAATATTCTCCACCCTTATATGATACGTGATACATATACGTAGACATATACGCATATACACATACGTATAACGCGAGAGTGTAGATGGGTGCTAGATCGACGTTAGCTGAGTGTAACCTCGACGCTACGACGCGCGGAAGTGTGAGCGAACGATGTGGTTTTAGGCAAAAACACACTTCCTCACGGTAAGATTCCGTTGACGCGCGCGGAAGGCTTTTAGAGGATATTACGTACTTTCTGAAAGGATATTAAACGCGGAAATTTATCTCACGTGGCATATTGGGGGTGTTCGGAAGACTGCGGCGATTACAAATATATAGGTCAACGTAGAAAAGAAGAAGAAGAAAAAAAAAAAAAACATAAAAAAACATTCCGGGTTGAGCGTAATAACAGGAATGGTCATCCCAACGTAATCAACAACGCGAAACAACACGTTCGCAGCTTTATAATCATCTATTTTTAACAGATAAGCTTGCGTTTTCCATTAAAAGATAATTATTGTTATGTAAATGGACGCGTGTAAGTCATGCGGTAAACGATAGACGTCGATGTAGGTATATACCATTTTATCATCATAATATATATAATCTCTCTTTTTTCTCTTTTGCGAATCGTTCTTGCGGAATTGACAAGAATTTCGTAGTAATTTCAATCAGCAGTGGTTGATTAAATTGTAACATTTATTTATTCTTCAGTAAGGTATATTTTTTTTTTTTTTTCTATTTTTTTATTTTTTTCGTAATGTCAATCACGATGCAAGGAGTCTCTTATTTCCTCCCTCTAAATATCTCTCTTCACTCTCGTTGACGTAGCTCTTTTCTATTTTCTCTCATTTTCTCTTCGTCCTTGTCGTCGTTGGCGCGGACGGCGCGTTTCCTTCGTCAGCGTTGATTCAATTTTCGTTCTCGTGAGTAAAAGTGCCGCGTCCAACTAGGTGCAAGTCGATAGGCGGCGGTGATAACGTCTTAATTGTCACGTTAATGGACTTCCCTCCTACTACTTCGTAGGTATCTTTCACGGGCATCTCGCATCTCGTATCTCGCATATATATATATATATATATATATATATATATATATATATATATATATATATATATATATATATATATATATATATATACCTATATATATATATACCAACACTAATATACTTGGCGGTTTAAATCTTCGAAAGATTCAATTAACTCTTGATCATCTTTATTTTTACCATCATTTCACATTACACTATAACGTCAAACTATAATGTATACAGCGAAAACCAACCCTATCGGTTCAAAAGTAAACGTGAAGAATATAAAAATTCCATCAGTTTGACACGTTCTGTCATTTTTCTCCGCAATCTTATCCTTACCAGCTTATGGACTACTTCGAAGACTTCTCTCACTGCAAAATGCAATTTCATGTATGTTACATACGAGAGAAACGACGTCGATACGAAAAACGCGATATATATTTTATTCCGTAAAAGAGAGAGAGAGAGAGAGAGAGAGAAAGAGATGTATACATAATAAAAAGGTGTTATGTGAAATAGGGGCGGTTTTTGGAAGGGTGACTTTCTGTCCGAGGTGAGGAGGAGGACACGGTTATTATGTAACTACGTCATCTTGACACGGCAAGTTTTTAAAGGTCGTTAGTTTGACGTAGAAATGAAGGGGAAGAAGAAGTAGAAGAAGAAGTGGTAGAATAGAAAGAGAAAGCGAGAGAGAGAGAGAGTAAAAAATAATAATAATAATAATACTAATAAAAAATAAAAAATAAAATAAAATAACCGGGGCGTCGCGTCGCGTAACAAATGCCACCCGGGTAAAATATCTATAGGCACGTCGCGACGCGGTGCTTGGCGGCGTCGCGGGGAGAACGCCGAGTAGGACGTCGGAGGGTAAAGGGGAAAGGCGAGGGAACGGAGGCAGGAAACTAATTACGACGTACAAAGGATACGCGGCATCATTCTGTTTGTCACCCGGCTCTCGGAAATGTCAACTCATGGCCCAACAACGCGAGCTAGTGGTGGGACTCCCCTATAGTATACGTATATGCAGCCCACTCGCGGAATCCTCTCCTCATAGCATATTGCGCGTATCGCGTTGCGTAGCCGTAGCTGTAGCGCGTAACTTGGTAAGGTGCGTGTTTGATTAATGGAACTTGCAGGACGTTGATACTCTAGTTCGCGAGAAATCACCTTCCATGGCGTACTTTAAATTTCTCAAATTAGAAGGACCCGGTTACACCCCAAGGATACTCGCGCTTCCTTCAGCAAAATTGAAATTGAAAAATTAAAAAATTTTTTCTTCTTTTTTTTTTCACATCTCAACGAAAGAAGATATAAGGAATATGAAGACGAGGATGATAAAAAATATATAGAATGTAGAATAATATTTATACTTCTCATTCGCGGATGGATCGTATATAGGTACGATCTGACGTATAATATGTATATATATATATATACATATATACGAAATGGAAAAATATATACCTAACCACATTTCGAAAAGTAATTGTCTTGGAAGCGAGATTTATTCAAGATTTTCACACTATACGAAGTTATTATATCGTTGTCTGAATATGTCTGTATTATTTCTTCGTCTAGGTAAACTTTAAGATTCTATTTCTCGTTCGCTAACATCTGTATTCCATATACCTACCTACCTACCTACCTACCTACTTGGATTCGCATTACGTTCAGACAATAAACCGACACTCGTTATATCGAGACAAAAGACTGACAGCTTTGAAGTTTACAGGAACCAACGAAGAAACGGTATTATTATTTCGCGTTGCGGAAACGAGACAAGGGCTCGCAGCGTTCGTGCTCGCGCTCTCGGTTCTCGGTTCTCGGTTCTCGGTTCTCGGTTCTCGGTTCTCGTCAGCGTTCCACTTCGCTCACAGAAACTCGTAATTATAATTAGCTAAAAATATGTAAACGAAGTGGAATTAAAAATTAACTACCATAAAGTATATTTTTATTACAATGAACGGAGTAATCACCGTATAGCTATTGCTAAATAAATATAAGAGAATAAAAATTCACGCTATATATAATACCGCCGCATTCTTCAATCATACCAGTTCAATTTTTTCGGATGTGAATTATTCCAAAATGCGAATAATAATTTCATCTTCTTATCCGTTTCAAGAGGTTTGGGGATATTCGTTGAATAAAAAAAAAGAAAAAAAAAAAAAAAAAAAAAAACAAAAAGAGGGAATCAGAAGAAGAAAAATGATAAAATACCCTAAGTGCATCTGCAGTTAGTGCATCGGGCAGTGGTTGCAACGGACTGTTCGATAGCCAGCTGTAAATCTGGCCCTCGACCGAATCGATGGAGGTAAGAAGCGTTCATGGAGCTAAACTAACTCCTAAAGAGGCGTGGCTTGGCTGAGAGACAAAGCTGCCAGATGTCCGGGACGTTAGACCCTTTTCGGCACGGAGTGCTTCTTGATTACGATTACGATTACGTTTACGATTACGATTATTATCGGGCGTCGCGCAATCTCAACCTCGACTTTGTCATCGTCCTATTCGTCCTATTCGTCGTATATTATTCCTCGGCTAGGGATCCATGCCCCTGTTTAACTGAATCCTAAGAAATATTTACAATCGCTAAAGTATTCCTAATACTCGTCTCATATTAGTTCAACTTGGAAATAAATTTTAAACTCTATCTCGATCAACGATTTACAGTATCCGCGATTTGAATTGAAATTTTTTATTTTTTTTTTTTTTTTTTTGTAGTACGAAACTATATGTTTTTTTATTTTTTTATTTTTTGCAGGGAAAAGTAAAATACTCGATATTATTTTAATTAAACCGTAATTACCTTCGATATCCGTAAAGTAAACTCTTCACTTTCTTCTTGTTCTTCTTTTTTAACTTCTCGCAATGAAAATTGAAAATTTTCATAAAAAAGGGAAGTTATTGGTTTCCGTCCGATTTTCGAAAATCGAGTCTTCATCAGATCTCGACGTTTTCGGGTCCTACGAAGCTATTCTGACTATTTTTGGATGGACTTCCGTATGTGTGTATGTGTAAACAAATTTTTGTCCTACGATATCTTTAGAACGAATCGACCAATCGGAATGGTTCCTATGGCGATCGAAAAGGTTTATCAAGACTTAGATCTGATTAGATTTTGGAGTCGATCGGTCGAGTAGTTTCAAAGTTATTTGAGAAATAAAAATTAGAAAACAATTTTATTTCATGTTTTTAGCGCATAACTCCTAAGCTGTTCGTGCGATTAGTCTCAAAACTTGATCAGACTTAGCTCTTGGATAGCCCTTTCGATCGCCGTAAGATTCATCAAAATCGAACGATTGGTTTAAAAGATATTGCACGACAAAAATTTCTCTTTTTCTCGTACGATACCTTTGGAACGAATTAACCGATTTGAATGATTGTTGCGGCGATCGAAAGGGTTCATCAAGACTTAGATCTGATTAGATTTTGGAATCGATCGGTCTAGTAGTTTCAAAGTTATTCGAAGAATAGAAATTGAAGAAAAAAAGATTTTTATAGGGAAAACTAATTATACTTATAACCTTCTTTAATTTATTATAAACACAATAGTATGAATTAATTGTAACGTATTTAACACAGCGGGAAGTTTTCGGGTTGGCCCACAGATCAACCGGTTTCCCGATTTTTTTTGATGATTTAATTCTAGTTACTATTCCATAATTATATTATTAAACTGTATTTCAACCCGGTTCGTTCGCTCACCAATATCCGTCGACCTGGTCCCCCCCTCCCCCCCCCTTAAGTTAGGTGCGCAGCTTCATTTAGGCATTAACGATCCTGCTGCCTTAATTACACCGTCTCGTGCACTTAACTGCCGTAGTCTTACTTATGCTCACCTTAGTCACTCTATAATCTCTCGTTTTATTGCTTACTTACTTAAATTGTATATACGTTGTATTATGTAGGTAATACGTTGTATTTTATTCCAATTTGCAACTTGTCTTGAAAAGGAGGAGGTATAGGATAGATGGATAGATAGATAAGCGAATTCCACCTGTTAAAGCTGTTATAGGAATTTTTTTGACCGTTCAATTAATCGTTTGCTTATATACCTACCTACCTTGGCAGTGGACTGACGCATACCTATAAGTATACGTCAATATCTCTACGAAGAGTCCATAAAGGATGAAACCTCGACGCGTAGAGGCTAACGATTTCTCTACCCCGTTGAAAGTCAATCATTGGCGTTAGGAACGAATCGAAGGGCGGTTAACGAAGATGATTGAAAGCTCGTATTGGATTGGGACCAGTAATCCTGTTAGCTAGGTAATAATAACCACTTTCGCGGCGATTTCCTCTCGGCTTGATTCTCGACCAATCAGAAGACGCGAGCTGGGGCGGCGCGCTCCTATTTCCGTTCACCGCGTGACCGTCGCATCGACTAAAGGGGGTAGGGTGAAGGTGAGGGTGAGGGTGAGGGTGAGGGTGAGGGTGACGGTGAGGGTGAGGGTCCCACGAAGCGGACCTTATAATCTGATTTTTAAGTCTTTTATTTTCCCCAATTCAACTTCCTTCTCGACGTCGACGTTTCGGACGACGTTACCTACCTATACCACCGTCGTGTTGAAACCGAGAAAATCCTACAAGCCCCGTAACTGAAATCTCCGAGTCTCATTGTTATCCCCCCCTCTGCACAATCAAGACCAGTTTTCTTGGAAAACAGACAATCATTATCATCGTTTGATCGATCGTGATTAACGCCAACGAATCTCCTTTTACCTCCTCTACCTCCTATATCTTATGCCTCCTCATTCTTGTCAGATACCAAAGTAGAATCAATATTCAAGGTACGTCACGAAGTTCTTTTTATTACTGTACCTTTTCCTTTTTTTTTTTTTTTTTTTTTTTTTCTCCATTATACTTTCATTCCGACAAAATAATAAGCAGCTTGAGATTTTTGATTTTTTTTTTTTCTTTTTTATCCTTCAAATCTTTTAACGATACCAAAATTTTCTATTTAACGAACAATTTCTTATAGGATTTCGACTCTTTTGAATTTCTACGATCGAAACGTCCGGAGATTCGAGTTTATTTATTTTTTTTTTCTTATTTTTTATTTTCCATTTTTTTTTTCTTTTCTCGTCATCTTCTTCTTCTTTTTCTTATTCTTATGAATTTAAGTACGTCATTTCCGTGGTAGACGGGAAGCGCCGAAAATGCCAGCGCGAGTAAATCAGTGTAAGAATTTGATTCCCCCTTACCGTGAATCTACGCCTCTCAGGATATTGCTGGGGGAGCGTCAAATCAGTCACGACTTATTTCAAAGAAAATTTCTCAGGACGTCGAAACGAGACGCCGGAATTAATTCTGCGGACGACCTACTAGCTGCTATCAGAAATATATGTATTATTGCAACAATAATAATGACAATAATAATAATAATAATAATAACAATAATAGATGCATTTGCACTCTGCAGCGAAATATTTCTTATACATTATATAATACAGGAGCTTCGTGTACCTATATATATCCACATCTTATCGTTGAGTGATTTTTTTAAAAGATTTCTTGTAAATTTTTTTCTCTTCAGACAGCTAGGTAGGTAGGTATATGGGTATAGGTATATATATAGCTGTGGGGACGAAAAGCTCGGTCTCCCTTTCAGCACTGCAGCGCAACGCGCGGTTTATCCTGATTTTAAAAAGCGGGTATATACATATATGTATATATGTATATATATATTCATGCAGAAATACCGAGTAGTTGGACTTTTCGTAGAACTTCAGGATGAGTTCAGCTCCGGGTGTATAAGCATCCGCGTTATTTTCCTCTATTTACCCGCCTCTTAATTACTTTGCTAATTCTTAACTAGCGTCTTGGCGACGAGAACGGCGTCGGCGTCGGCGTCGTCCTAGAGTCTGAAATAACAACTGAACCACCCGGACTATTCCTTATCTCGCTAGCTTGTCCCGAGCGCTTATAGTCGCACGACTACTGTTTTTATTTTTTTAACATTTCATTGCCACCCTCAGTATCTCATTTACCTTATATTTTACTCAGAGAATATATGTATATATATATCTTATCACTCGACTAGATTATATATGCGATATTAAAATTGCAAATTGAAAAATGGTTTACTCCGTATATTAAAACTGATTTTCAAACGCGTATGAAATTTTGACATCGAAGTTTATATCATATCAGTTTTTTTTGAAATCATTAAATCATAATTTACGTATTATGTAAATAATTTTAAATGAACGTTAACAATTGAAGCTTTGAAGAATAAAATTTGATTAAGGGAACTAACTTTGTCGACTAAAACACGCGCATTCAATCACATTTTTAATTTGTCACGACGACGCGTGACGTCCTGGGGGTGTGATCCGTTGATTACGGCGCTTCGCTTTTCTACACCAAACCCCCATCGGCAGGCATGGCTCTCGAGAAGGAGCGAGGAGACGTCGAGTTGCTCTATCTATCACCATAAATCATGCGAGAATAATTAACATAAGACAGCGGCCTAATTACAAACTTATCGTTTCTAATGACGATGGGAAAGCCATTGTTTATCACGAAATACTTTGCCCTTATACGTTCGTTTGGATTCCTCGTAAAATTTCGTTAAAAAATTGTTTAAAATCGATGAACGAAAGATAGAAAAATATTTTTTAGAAATTGATTCTGGGACCTAGAAAAAAGACAAAGTTACGTTTAATCTTCGGTTGAACGAGGAAGCGAATTTGCGACATGAAAATTCATTCCCGGGACGCAGGGGAATCACCATTTCGTGTAATTAGCTGGAACGTCTGAGAACCAGAGTACCGGGGCTTCGTGGTGCGGTGATAAAGTCGCCTGCGGGTACCGCGATGCTGGGAGCAGCAGAACTGCGAGACTCAATGTACATTGATTGAACAATGGCGGGTATTCCTCTGTTTCACGTGACTCTGGCTCACCACTACAACCACCAACCCCTTTACCACCGTCGTACTGAATGCCCCGTTATTTCGTGTTGTTTCGCCGTCCCTCAATGCTTTACTATGTACATAGATACGGGTTGATCGACCAATTTGATCGAGCCGCAATTATTCCCGATCCACCGTTGCAGTCTCGAGTGAAATTAAGCCAGTTTGTTACCGAACGTTGAGGTAAACTATACATATACTATATATCTGTAGATGCATGGAGACATTGCATCTTTGAAGCGCTCGGTTGAGCATATCGTATTCCCATTGGATAGAATCCCATCACATCACATCACATCGCATCGCGTTCTTAACGAATAGTTCAATTTCTCACTCCATTTAGAAAAAGCGCAGTTATAAACCCGATTGAAGCCGTTAAACTTGCCCAGTTATAAATCAGCAAACTCGTATATAAATTTGTGGCCACGTAATCGCGGCTTCTCTCCTGCTTTCTCTTACTCCATGATATACCCGTACCACTAACCCTGCACCTATATACCTACCTCCATTCCCATATTATACCCATACCCCAAAACGCTCTCGCATATTTACGACGATTTTCTACGTGCATTTCTATCTGTTGCGTAAATAACTCCGAAACCCATAAAACCTGATATACCGCCCATCTTGATTTATGTATTGTTCCCGGGATAGATGTATGTATGAGCAAATCGCATGAACCGGCACATTGGTTTACTTCTATACCTACCATCGAGAACATCGACCATCATACCTTTTCCTTTCATATTTATATCCGGACATGAACATGACCAGTCGGAGAGAAGAAGCTTCTTATATTCTTGTAGCATCATTATGAAAGCTCTCAGCTACGACTTTGTCCCTTGATCACTGAAGAGTTTACGGCCTAGATTCAGAGGCGTCGAGTAGTTGTGCCTTTTTTATTTTTTTTACCATTTTTTTCTTTATATTTTTCTTTTTCGTTCATAAATCGGGCCTACCTACGGTGTGGTGAACGTGAGTTTATGACGTTTCCTCATCTGGTGTGTCTGGTCACGTCGCGGAGGCGGTGAACGCCGCTTTACGGTCGGCGCACGACGCCCAGCTGTTAATTCCTTGCGTAAAACGCAATGTGCTTGGAATAAACTTGTAGTACAAAAGGTTGCGTGGGTTCTGTGTAGGTACTAGATCGCGGGTTTTCTTGTACTACCTGCAGGTCCTTTTGCTGCTTCCCAGTTTCTAACGTAAGCCGTTGAACTACACGCTCCGTTAGTTTATAGGCCAAACGAAATACCAGTAAACGTTAGTAGCTACAGTTTGAAAGGGTTATTAGCCGTATTTCGTGCGGTGAATACGATCGTCGACGTACCGCCATGAAAACCGAAGTCCCTTGCGTTTTGCATACCTTAAAAAAATACATTTTTTCACATTTTTCGTTTTATTTTTTTATTTTTTCTTATGCAACACAATGGCGGTATTTTCTACGGAAATATTTCTCTCGTTTGTAAGATTCACTTTACTTCTATATTCTCACTGCAGTGCGTCGAAGACGAGAATTGAATAATCCTAGCTGCGGGCGTCGGGGCGTCGTTGCAGCGCAAACATTGCCACCTAATTCGGTTAGTGCGGTTCGCAAAAATTATATCCAATTACGTACTACCACCGGTGCTACTGCTGCTACTGCTGCTCTTGCTTCTGCCGCCACTACCTGACAGCTACCGGAAACTTTAGCTTCGTTTCGCGTTCTCGTGTTTACCAGAGCCATTTACCACTTGCCACCCCAAGTCTCTGAGATATTTGTTTCTTGCGTTACCCTACGGAAAAACTGCGCGCCTCAAGCTCTCTCGGAAAGTAGGTAGCCTAGGTGGGAAGAAAAGAAGGAAGGAAGTAAATTCCCTTATTTCTCATGACTGAGGAACACCACTGGGCGTTGAAGATCGAGTGTTTAAAATTTTTCCAAAAATGGGAAGCTTCTTCTTTTGTTAATTATGTTTCGAGACTGAATTCCTCCGAGAGTTTAAACGGCAAAAATAATGACTTTAGAAAGGTTTTCGTAGTTTTTTCTTTTCTTTTCTTTTTTCTTCTTCTTTATTTTTTGCGGAAGAAATAGCGAACCGTTATACGGCCAATCGGAGACGCTCTGTCGCTTATGCTACGGCCAATGGGAATTGGCCTTTATGGGAATGTAAATGCTCACCTTATTGTGCCCCAGCTTGGCCTTTGTGGAAAATTGCTTCCCTCGCATCTTCGTGCACCGTGTCCTTCTATAAGAACCGGGGAGAACTGTTTCATAATCAAATAGCCGACCCCGCTTAATGAAATGGAAAGCTAAAATTGGCCCTTCGTTTTATTGCTAACGTTCAGTCGGGGTATCATCCGTTCGAGGACGCGGTCGCTGGGAGATCAACCCCCTTCGCAAACAATTTGACCAAACAAAAAAAAAAACAAAAAAAAAAAAACACACAAAAAAAGGAAAAAATAGGTTGTTTGGTGAGAAAGAAAGAAAAAAAAACGTGAAAATTATCATTTCTTTCGCATCGACGATTCTCACAGTTAGGAAACAAAGAACTAGAAGCCACTTTGGTAACTGTAGTAAGGATTTTATTTGAACGTTTATTTTTATCTTCCTCATCCACTTCCGGTACGAAAAAAAAAAAAAAAAAAACGGCAAGTCAGCAAGCGTGTGTAGTTTTACTTTTTGCGTCGTCTAATTCGAACGGGATCGAATTCTCTTTAACCTGGTGTCCCGAGTTCAAAGGAAAAAAAAAAAAAAATCCGTCTGGAGATAGAGAGAGGCTCTCTGTAAGCCTCTGTAATCCCATACTTTTCTTTCCAGAAAACCACCTAGCTATACCACAAGTTACCAACCGCATTTCAACGGTGTTATATTTTCACCAGTATTGTCGCCCGCTCCTCTGGCTTTTAGTCCTATTGTGCGGTTAATGCCCACTCTAAGCGGTGCATAAGAGCTCAGAAACACGGTGCGCAAGGAGCCAGGGCTGTACGAAGTTCCCGACTATAAGCGTCTCTACGTTCGCCATCACCGTAGGCAGGCAGGCAGGCAGGCTTTCCTTCTTTTAGCGTTATATTTACCCCCAGAGGGTAATTTCATCCCTTCCATTTTATACACATGTGTGATGTATATGCATGTTATTATTATTATTATTATTATTATTATTATTATTATTATTATTTTCTTCTTTAAACACATCGAGAAAATAATTATCTTTCTTTACAATTTGACGAGTTCTAGTTTCAGTTTGACTGGATCTAGCCTGTAGTTTAACACACTCGAGTATTTTAGCCGAGCTTCTACGGGAAATGAAGAGGGGTAAAACGTGGGATGACGTAAACTTATATTAAACAATAAAATGCAAATGCAGTGCTTCGGGCTCGAGTATGGCGCGTGGCTCCATGCGGTGCTGTGAGGTATAGCGCGGTGCGGGGATTGCGACGTTTTCTACTGGCTTTCTCCGCAAGAGCACAAAAAGCACGCAATTGAATTGAGCAAGCGGTGCTGCTGCAGCGAGGAGATTGTAATTATGAATAAGAGTTTAGAATTTGTATCGTTGTGGGGGGGGGGGGGGGGGGGGGGGAGAGAAAAAAAAAGTGTATAATTTTTGTTTTGTGAATGCGATAGAAAGAGAAAGAGGGAGGTAAAATTTTGCAAAAATTTTGTCGTTCAAACGTTATGAAATACCTCGCGCCTTCGCAGTATTTCGCGGTCTTAAATTCTGAAAGCACCAGCCTACTTCGCCTCGTCATTGTTAAAAGAAGGATAAGTACCTGTATTGTATACCGCGTGTGGTAGCACCGAGGAAGAGTACTTTGCAGTTTACAGTTTATAGTTTACAGTCTACGCGGTTTAAGGTTTGAGGTTTATAGTCTAAGACCATTTGGCCGTGTTGCGTGCAAGGAAGACATTCACAACTTGTGGTTCGTTTATACGGTAAACCCCAGAATTTATTCACTGCTGAAATAATTTACATTATATTTATAGTCGCTCCTTATGCCACCCAAATTGCCTTGAATAAAAAAAAAAAAAGTAAAATAAAAACTTTTAGTTAATTGTAGTACACCCTTGTGTCCGGCCACAAGACACTTTATAAATCTCTTTATCCCCAGCTGGTTGATTGTAGATAAATCCTTTGAAAAAAAAAAATTTCGGGGATTTTTGCAGTTCTTAAAAATTTATTTCGAAATAGTTTTCCGAATTCCCGGGCTCGGATAGAACAATTGTAATAATTTAAAGTCGTTTATATTACATACATGGTGTGAATTTAAAAGAAAAATATTACACACCGTACGGATAGAATTTAATCTACGAATAGTGGAAGCGCGGTTACCCTCCTACTAAGCACATGCATAGATTTAGATAACGGTGGTGCATTCTAAATGTCTCCGCATATTCGAGGAGACTACAAAGTCAAAAGCTACGAGTCACATTAGTGCATACTTGCACTGGTATTACATTTCCGTGACTTTCTGAGTTTGGAATGAAATCTAGTCTATTTTACCTATATCCATGTCCCCTGCCCCCTCTCCTGTACGTTTGATATTATACGGAGTAAGGGCCAGTCAACACTCACCGTAGAAAATATACGGTTCTCAATTCGACGTCGAAATTGAGTAGGATGGGTTTGGATTCGGTAAGTAATTCAGTGGATCGAGTGGATCGAGAATAGGCATCGTATATATATATATATATATATATATATATATATATATATATATATATATATATATATATACCTATATAATATATAGGAATTGCAAATAAAATTCGAGGATCTCTTTATCCTCGGAAATGAGAAGGAGTGAGAGACTTAGCTGGCAATAACTGGGCGACTAGCGACTAGTCTGACTTTTTGCCCGTCTACTCGATGCCGCGGTACGGTAAGATAAGAAAATAATGGGCAAAAAATTGGCCAATCCCAAGACGCGTGTAAGGGTTGAAAAATGGAAAGAAGAATAAGAAAGGAAACAAAAAAACAAAAAAATCTTAACAAAGGCAGATGATGAAAAAAACGAAAATTGCTTCAACGTGACACCCGAATCGTTTGACCTGTAGTCTAAAAATATTTTTCAACGTTAGATTTGAGTTTAAAGTTTATTATCTCCCTTCAAGCTCTGGCGTAATACTCGATTGCGCAGTCGTAACTAATAAGTACTTAAGCGTTTACAGGGTAGGTAGGTATCTAAACGAACGTGGGGGACGTTTGTGTACCTTGTATACATCGAGGAGTTCGTCGCCAGGGAATTGGTAGTAGAAGGGAGCCGGGAGTAGTCAGGCGCCGTGCCTGGAGCCCTTCGAAAACGTCGAAGCCTACGATGACATCTGGGTTAAGCGCGGCCAAGCGTTGAATTACCCGAAACGTAGGAACGCGGATAGAGGACTAGGGGGATGAAACGAAACGAGCAAGGAAAGAGATGGATAGTGAGAGGATAGAGAAAGTGCCAAGAAGTCAGCATGGGGTGCCGGATTATTGTACGTACAACAGATTTGATGCCTCTAGCCCTTTACGAAGGGCGACTTTGGTCGCCATAGCAACAGACAGACGGAAGCTAGACTCCCGTTTCTCTCTCAATCACTCTCTCTCCATCTCTCCTCGCCGTCGTTTCAAGTGAGTAATTTCTCTTTGGCCATCTTCATGGAGCTCAAATTCTATATATGTTACTGTAACAGTTCGAAATCAGGGATGAAAGCCCCGTCCGTTCACCTTTCCGCATCCAAAGTCTTGCGGTCATAGAATAATAGAGCACAAAGAACGGGGGTTGATGATACTGCCACATACACCTGGGGAGTCTGGTCACCACAGAGATACTCAAGTCGTCTGATCCGTGACTCGATGCAATTTGACCTTTGCGGAACAAGGGACTATGAAAAAGAAAAATCGAGAAAGGGCGAATGCGTAGAACAAGAACGGGAACGGGATTTGTGCGAGCGACGAAACCCCCGAGTGACGAGGTGGCTGGGACGAGTGGGAGGGTTACTTCACGTCTGGTTGAGACTTGAAGAGGGTGCAAGAGAGAGAGAGAGAGAAAGAGAGGATGAGGGGGGGATCAGTCCACTTGACGGTACGGCGTACTTACACACCGCCCTTCGAGGCCCCAGGAGCCTCAGAGAATGAGCGAGATGAATGTACACGTATAGTGAAAGGGAGTGATAGAGAAGAAAGAGAGATCGGTGGCGCCGCGGCGTCGTGCCGGGAGCCCCAATCCTCGATCTACACTTGAGCGTCTAGCGCGAAACGGGTGGCTACGAGAATCCAGGCTTGGACTCGGGAGGAAGCGGCTTCGAGAGCTTACGGTGATGTCACGTCCCGCGGGATGCCTCTGGTGGATGAACATTTTTATAAATCTTCAACATTTTTTAATCAAATTTTATACCTATTCCCATGCGATATTACCTACTGCTTTATATATCTACTTTTACCGTTAAATCTAACGCAAATAATACCTATACTCTTCCCATCTGAAAGACTGAAAATTTTTGACATTTGAACCCTAAAATTTAATCCACCTTTCATCGCTATATCGGTCAAATTTAAACAAAAACGTTAACACCGAAATGAACGTTAAGGGATGAAGTTTACGGAGGTGTTTAAAGACCAACCATACTGGTCCACTTGGTCCAGACAGCATCTTGGATGTAGTCTCGATTGTAAATGTTGTAGGACATGTATGTACGTACATACAATATGCGGTATGCGTTGTTATACATATATATAATATATATAAGTGTACATAGACACTGTAATACGGAGGGAAGTACATGGACATAACTATAGGGACTTGTGGGCTCGCTCGACTCCGTAGACTCCTCGGTACTGCTGCAGCAATGGTAGAAACTGTCGGGTTAAGTAACTGGCTGCAGTACTTACGGTAAGTTTCCTCGCAATGAGACCAACCGACATAAATACACCCGATATAAGGTCGAGTGAAACTCGGGGCGGGAAACCCCGACTTCTCTGTATATATGTAGAGCGAAAATTGCATTGTTGTACCACGTGGGCGCGACGTTTCCCCGAGGGAGATTCTTATACGGGACATTTAATTGCCCTCTGAGTCCAGATTAATTTCGTATAATGATACTTATCTCACCCATACCTCACCCTATACTCCGTACAATGGGCACATACCTCATATACATTATGTATATACATATATATAACAATATGAAGAGAATTATTGCGGGATGAGATACCTTTTTCATTTTCTCAACGTACCTACCCGTGTAGGTATGTACGTATGTACGTACATACTGGACTGACTATTCTTTACGATGTGAAGTGAATTCTGGGTCGACTAAAATAAAATAAAAAAAATAATTAAATGAAAGACAGTAGATACTTTTTTTTTTTTTTTTCGTTTTATTATGAAAACTTTGGCAAAAATTAATACCTAGAGTTTGTTTTTTTTTTTTTTTTTTTTTTTTTTTTGCGAATTCTTGTTACTTTGTACGTCACGCGTTAAATCTGTACAAATAAAGGCTTTGATCGCGTTGAAGAGCTTGCGAAATGTTTCGTAACGTTGGCGTGGGCAGAGATTCGCGCGGTCGACGACGTCTATATATACACGGAGTTGAATTTGCATAATACGATTCAACAAGATCCCGTTTCTAGAAAGTTAAGAAGAACAAGGCAATTACAGTGAAACTCTATGGAGCATGGCTTCCAGTGGCAAGGGCTGCTTTATAAATATTCAGCCAGTCATTAGGCGAAGCAAAGTATAAAAGTCCGGCTACACGAGCCAATGGCCACCTTCACTGTCGCCCAGAAAGGCAGCGAGCCAGACAGAGGAACGTCGTCGTAATTTCATTCCTAATGCAAGTCCTTAATGACCCCGACTCTTGGGCACATGTGTTTCATGGATAATATCGTTGCCAGGTTTGCTACTAGCATGGAAATAGGGTCCTTGGGATGCGTCGTTGGTCAAATGAGATTCAGAGATTCCGGGATTATTATTATAATAATAATAATAATAATAATAATAATAATAATGATATAAGTAACAAGTTTGAATTTAATTTTCCAAAAACGATCGTGATCTCATATCGATATATTAAATTCCTTAATTTAATTTCTTCTATTTTCGAAAGAGTGCAGGTAAGCGATTAACGATGGGTAAGTAAAATTGAAATGACACCATCGAAAACACGGGCTGGTGACGGGCTGATAAGCGCGCCTAATTTCCTAATTTTATTACATTTTTAACTCGAGATAACTTTTTTTTTTTTTTTTTTTTGTTTAATTTTTTTCTTTTTCTTTCTTTTTTTTTTTTTTTTTTAATTTTCTGTAAATCCCGAACGCCCGTTCACCCACCTAGTCACCGGCTATGAATATTCATCGGGCATTTAGGCCGTGACGTAACTCAATTAACGGGAGAATAATTGTCCGCGACGAACTTTTGCAACGTCAGCAACTTCGTTCGTCTCGTTTGAGAGAGAAAGAACTAGATATATAGATATATAGATATCGAGATGGAGATGGAGAGAGAAAGAGATACAGAAGGAAGCGATAGAAAATGTGAGATTGAAGAATCGACGTACGATACTTGGCAAGATGTGAATTTAAAAATTTTTAACAAATCTCATTGCAGCAATAGTGTCGAAAGGATTGAATCATTGACTAAAAACAGAGAATCGTTTTCACATTTAGATTCTATGTTTCGATGTGGACGATAAATGTTGTCTGTAACAGCCACTCTATGTCGATGAATATCAACTGAGTCATGTGGAAATTGGAGCCAATGTTGCGTAGAGGGGACGTTAAATGATCCAATAATTCCAGGCTATTGCCAAGTTCAATTGGAACGAAAAAAAAATAAAAAAATAAAATAACGAAGAATAACTAAGGATTGGAAAAAGTGGCCAAAACTTAAGTACCCAAATGGCACAGCTACTTCTACGACAATTTGTTTCTAAAAGGCAAATTAACTCGTAGAAAAATTTCATATAACATTGTCGAAAAATTCACTCATCGATTTCTCGTACTCCCCTTTCATTGTGTTAAGTGACATTAAATTCGGAATTGGTTATACTAATCCATTTTGCAAAGTAAGTTTTACAAATCGCTATGCCATTTCCGGTTTCGTGGGGTGAGAAATTCTCGTCAAGGGTGATTTCTACGGGTTGTAGATTTTGGAAATATTTAGGACGTGCGATTTCTCGGATCTCAAAATTTCATATCATTTATTATTTAACTCCGTCATTCCCTAGGCAACGAAGAAATAAAATGAAAAAAAAAAAAATAAAAATAAAGAAGAACGGTAACTATGTCTGAGAAGCTGCACTTTTTAGCAAAAATTTTGTTAATTGTTAAACGTTTTTGCAACGTTTTTTCGGTTGACTGATGGTTCTTTGCGTGTTCTTGAGGACTCAGGAAAAACGTGAAAGACCCGGATACTTTACGGTGGAAATTGTCCCCAATTTTTGCCACTCTTTTGAATCCCAATTACAAAATGTTACATCGTCTAACATTTATAGTAAGTAAAGAGCTTTACACGGTGTAAAATTCGCGTTTAGTTGAAACGAAAATTTCCTTAACCACGTCCGTCTTTTTTCTTTTACTTTATTCAAACAACGCGACACGAAACAACCCTCAACTCTTTGACTTCCTTCTCTATACAGAAGGGGGGGTGACAAACAAATGCACCCGTCAGCCCGGCCTGACACCCTTCCCTTCTTCTTTGGCGAAGGCGGAGGTGGCGGTGGCGGTGGCGGCGACGGCGACGGCGACGGCGACGCCAATGCTAGATGGCGGGGGCGGGGAGGGGACGGCGAAGGGAAGCGACTGAAAAGTAGAGGATCAGAGAAGCCGTGCTCAAGTAGACGGGGGACACGTCAGCCGCCTTCCTTCCATCCCACTTAGCCTTTTATAGATTATTCAGGAACAATGGCTGACAATGGCTGACAATGGGTGACAAGGAGCTGGTGCGCGGGGCGCCTGCCCGATACAACCGCGTAACGTCCTCTTCTTGTATATACCAAGCTCGCACTTCTCTTCTCTACTTTCCTTTACCCAACTTCTCGTCGTATCTCTAGCTCCGGTCTCTCCGGTTCATTTTTTATGGTTCAATCAAAGACTTCGACGTGCAAAACTCAGACCTTTACCACCCTGTAAGTACCAAGGGGTCCCCTTCCTTTAAAGTTGAGTACGCTTTGTCATATCTCGAGGTAACATGCTCAGAACGTGACCTTTGTTATTATTTTAGCTCTTTAGGTGTACGGAATTGATTTTTATTCTCTTCGCGATTAAGCCTGGGGACTAACGTAGCTTAAATATTATTTTCTTTTAATTTACTTTTTTGTTAATTCTTTAAATTTTGCCTCCTTTTGATTGAAATAAATGAAGAAATATGGGTATAATGTGCATTTAGAATACTCGAGCCAACTAATGTATAGTAATCGCGTTATTTGCTCTTATATAAGTCAATTATATTGTATTCTGGAATTGGGAGGAAAAGCGTAGGGGGGAAAAGGGACCAATGGCTCAATTTTCAAAATAATAACAAAAGTAGAGAATAACGAAATATTGTATTTCATTTCCCATTAAAACATCGCTGGTGAAACGTATCGTTCCATTTCCCAAGCGCAAACACCGCAAACGCCACAAATTCCGCAAACTGCCTCTCAGGTTTTCCGGTAACGAGAAGATAATTATTTTGCGTTCGTTACGTACGCCGGTTGCCCCTACTCTCATTCCAACTCTACTCTTCTCTCCTCTTCTCTCCTCTCCTCTCTTCTTCTAACTCCCCCAAGTCACCCCACTTCTAACCGCAATTCCCCACCGGTCTAAGGAACGTTGAAGTAATAAGAAATTATTAAATTACCCCCTCTTTGCCCTCGATTTAATGGGAAACCTAATATTTCTCAACCTTCGTTTTCCACCAGATGATTATCGAGTCATGGTTTTATCGTGTCGCATTGCGTTACGATATATGTATGTTAAGACTATTACTCGCATCATATCTTGATTTTGCTGTTAGTTGATGAATAGAATTTTCTTATTCGTTTAGTTGAACAATTCAAAGGAATTGATACGACTTAACACGCGATCGTAAATCATCTATACCTTTACGTTAAGTGTCGATAAATTATTTTAAAATTGCATAACGAAATCGTGACGATGATCGTATAGGAACAAACGACCTATTCGAAATGCTTACTATTACGTATTAAATAGTAGTCGTACCCGCCATATGTGTGTAGTAATTATTTGTAGTTAAATAGCTGTAGTATTGCTGGTTGTTGTATCGTACTGTTTGGTGTTTTGATGTTGATTGGATGACTGCCGATTCAGCGAGCTGTCATTTGTACCAATTGTTCTTGATTTCTTTAACTATAAAGGAGTAAAAAATAAAAAAAAAAAAAAAGTAAAACATTATTTCGCGATAGTTTGCGCGCTGTGGAATTTTAACGACAATTATCACATATACTAAAATGACTATAGTATATATCGGAATATGATATATCGTTAATAAAAAATTTCATTATCCATATAATATAAAGATAAATAAAATCAATAATTATTGATCAACGATTATTATTTGAGTACAAAAAAAATCAGCGCTGTTGGTTAAGACGTCGAATCGACCGTTGTCCAAGATTGCCCTTACCCTGTTACCACAGGTAGATGAAATTAGATGCTCGAGGATTATGTTACGAACGAAGTGGGCCAACATACCTGGATTTTAACTTCTGTGTCTTCAAAGACGTTTTTCTGTCATTTTTTTTCTTTCTCTCTCTCTCTCTCTCTCTGTATCTCTTTTTCTGTTAAATTTTCGTATTGAATCAGGAGTAGTTGGTCCACCGCGTGATCGCGTACATAGACAAAAAAAAAATTATATATGTATCAAAAATTCAAATAAAGAAGACAAAAAAAAATTGGCATAAAAAAAAAAAATATATAAAAAAAGAAAAGAATTAGTTGAAAATAAAGTAGAAACAGCGAGGTGGTGCAGGGATGGCACTTGGTGGAAACAGTGTGAAAGTGAACATAGCTGTGTGTTAATTTCAGCAGCGGTGAGCTCGCCTCGTATGTGGTGGATAGCACTGGCCGCATGTTTACACCAAGGTACGTGCACACTGCACATCTTTACCATCTCATCAACGACCCTCAAATCAACGGACTGAATATTGCGAGCCCAGAGTTAGCGGCAGTAAAAATGCATACCTCTTCTTGCTACCTTTTTCGTATATTTATCCTGCAGTCTGTTTACTTGAATGTCGTTGTTAACCGTTATCCACTTACCCCTTTCTGTATTTACCACTTTATTATATTATTTTTTTATTTTTTTTTTTAACATTTATTCAATTTGCGAGCATTGGGGGCCCGAGTTTAAATTTGACTATAAGTCTCTCGTGAAAATCCTTTTCTTTTAATCTTGTTTAATTTTTTTCTTTTATTTGTTTTTTTTTTTTATATATATATCTATACACATTTATTTATTTATTTTTTCTTAACTCTCCACGGGTTAAACTGTTGGATTACCTGAGGATTACCTGTGCAATCCCACCGCGGGCGTATCCAACTCGAGCCAAAGTATATAGAAAACTTTTCTTTTCGACGCGAGAGAGTATTTTTTATTTTTGTTTTTTTTCTTCTTCTCTCCCCCCCCCCCCGAAGAAGCTCGGATCGAGGAAAAAGGGATTTCAGTTAAAACGAAAAAAACAAAATAAGAAAAAAAAAAAAAAAACAAGAACAAACCCCCCCCCCCCCAAAAAAAAACAAGAATAAAAAACGAATGATCTTATTGTTAGTCGAGGTATGAGTAATATACCTTAGTTATAATAATAATAATCGCTAATTCAGTTTTCTCAATACTCAATCCAAGCTGTTTTCAACGTGGGTGCGTGATAAATGGATTTTTGATTTATCCTCACTAGCCGCATCATCCCCGATTTTTCCCGTCTATCCGTCATTTGAAAATAATTATACAATTAAAATGTCGGTGATCGAGAGTTATTTTTAATACCTATAATCTATTTTCGAAATTGAGAAAAGATATCTGGAAGTTTATTGATAACGTTGCATGTAAAACGATCCTTTGGTTTATCTCTAACTTGGCGATATTCAGTTTTAATCAAAGTTTCGAAAAGAATATATCGCGCTTTACTTACGTCATTGTACTTTTGACATTTAAATCGATAAAATCCAATCCATGTATATATACCCAGACTGACTTGAATATATCTATACATATATATATGTATACAATTTACACGCGTCTCGAGTTGTTGCATAGTTCGAAAAGTAGCGAAGGGTAGCAAAGGAGGTTAGAAGAGCCGGGGTGGTAGCGAGGGGCGCAAAGTGTTTCGTAGGTAAAGCAGATCAAGCGAGGGTAAGACGGATCATAGAAGGGGGTAAAGGAGGATCAAGAAAAGAAGGAGAATGAGAAAGGAGGAAAAAGAGTAAGAGGGAAGAGGATGAGGAGGAAGGATATTGCCGCGTTTGATTTCTGAGGCATGTTTGCTCCATAAATAACATGTAAATATTTTCAATAACTGCGGAGGCAGACTTCGCATGAAAAATGCAAACCGTTTTGCGAGCAGTGCCACCACCCGCTTGGCCAAACTCGGTTTTTCCAACCTGTACAAGGTGTATCAGTGTTTGCGAAAGAGACATTCAACGTACGTATATCGAAATTAGTATACGACCGTCCTAGAGAGGGAGTTAGTTTTCTTTATTTATTTTCTTAAACATGAATTTTGATAACATTAAAAAACCAAAAAAAAAAAAGAAAAAAATGGAGAACAGAAAATAATGTCAAAATTGGGATTCGATTAGTGTTAATAATTATTTTTTAAATTTATATCGCCTAGTATAGCCTCGCCTCGTCTCGCCAAGTTTTTCTTTTTGTAATTAGCCAATTCCTTCCGTGATTATTAATTAATATTAGTATAAAACTCTCTGTTCATCGAATTGAACATTTTGTTTACTTGTGTTCCAGAGGCTTTGGGTTCATCACGTTTGCCGATCCAGCTAGTGTCGACAAAGTTCTGGCGCAAGGCACTCACGAACTCGACGGAAAAAAAGTAAGTATTACAATTATATTTAATCATCCCCTCATTGTAACCAAAAATAAATAAAAAGTAAAAAACTTTCACTCAATTAGATTCGTACATATATATAACTACAAACTTGAATAAAGCTGTTCACTTACTTTACCGATACGTTGATTTAAACGAAAGTTTTTTACGTTTATAAAACTCGTGTAGGTACGTCTAATTTTTCAACGTTGCAAAATAGTCTGCAGATTAAGACAAAAAAAAAAAAAAAAAACGGAAGAAAAAAGTCATTTGTTCACTTCATTTGAATTAACTTACGCTTAATTATTCTCTGAAAAAATTTTACCTTTTTGCAAAATGAGATGCAATTTTCATGTTTTCCTATCAGCGTTGTATGTCGTCCGGTCGACGTATTGTCATACCTTTAAATCGCACGTGCAGCCGTAACGTCGTGATTTGCATAGAGAGGGTGGCTTGTCGCTTGTCACGCTCAGGGTTGTTGGTTTGTGCGGGTTATCTGCGTTGACGTTGCGCTCCTTGGGGTTAGGCAATCCGACGTGTTGTCGCTTAGGTAGGTAGGTAGGTAGGTAGGTAGTCAGGTTGGTACCTATATCTAGTAGGTATACCTACATAGATGCCGAGTATAGACCAGGTCGTTGATGGCGTGTCCGTCGACGCATTGTGCCATGGCGGTACTCTTAATTGGTAATTACCACCTCGCGTATAACGAGCATTTAAATCGTGCGAAAGAGCTCGTTAACGAGCTAAAACGCGCCTTGAATATTTTTTTTTTTTTTATGTTATTTATTTTTTTTTTTTTTGTATTTTTTTTTTTTTTCCACGGCAAAGGGTCCGGGCTTTGAAAGACTCTCGAAACCTCGAGGTTTCCGCGGTGTTGGCAAACCGCGTAGATCCTTCCATGGAAGGAGTTTTCTCCCCGAGCTAGCGTTTATTTGAAAATCGTCATTATATAACTCTTGGAAATTCGTCGTTATTACGTTATTAAGCGGCAAAGGACCGCCGGTTTGGGCCGAGCTTTCCCTCAGGCACTTCCGGTTGACCAATTCACTCCTGAAACAAGGGATCTCTGCTTCTAACGGCTTTGTGTCTGTATTACACGTAGCTAAATCCGTGTGTATATGCGTGTGTGCGTGTGTGTATATATACGGCAGAATCTGTTTCGACCGCACCCGTACCAGTCGGAGGCAATTTAACGTCCATTCTCTTCCGTCATCTACGGGTATTGTCTCGCAGAGAGTGACGCGACGGCGCGATAAGTGCTAAGCTAATTATTTCAATTAAATAGGTTATGCAAATTGTCACTGAGAGACTTCTCCGTTACCCGAGCATATCTATATATAGCTTCCTGTTATTATTCAAATCCTGAAAACTGGAAGGCTGCAAGCAGAAACAAATAGATAAATAAGTTACCCCTGGCGTACGGAAAATATCTTTCAAGAATATGTATATATAGCTTGTCTGCGACTATAGAGTACGGGGATACATATTATAGTTTAAGAAATTGTCAAAGAAATTTGTGACATAAGAAATTTTTATCCGTATACCTATATTCAATTTCTGTAAAATTCCAATGCAGGAAAACTTATCGTTGATACATTTCGTGCGTGTTAACACGATGCGCTATACATGCGAAATCGTCGTTGTATATACATATAAGCGTGTTTAAATCTGTATAGGAACGACTCATTGCAAAAAGGTGAAGAAATGATTAAAAAGGAAAAAAAAATAAAGGAAGAAGGGGAGAGAAAAAAAACAAAATGTCGAGTTTTCAGGTTGCGAGTGAGACGAGAAAAATAAAGTCAAAGAGGGAAGGAAGCCGCCCACCCCTTAAACAACTTTCTAAATTAAATAAGGAAGACTTAATTTTTTTTTTTTTTTCTCTTTTTGATTTATTTTTTTTTAGCGAAGGTTGTGCCTACCGTTTGATGTCTTCTTTTTGTTTTTTTTTATTTCTAAGATCAGTTTGAGACAAAAATTTCGAGGGTTTCTCGCGCTTTTAAGGGTAGTTCGAATGGTTTTACTATACTACGCGATATATATCTATATATATAGTGTCACGGAAAAATGAAGAAACAAAAAATAACGTACCTACTAGGAAAAAAATTTAAGATCCTTTTTCTATTCTCATGGCGGTATACAACCCGACAATAAACTGTTGCACAGGAAAATGTTGTTTGACGTTGTAAAAGCGTATGTATGTACTACTTCTCTGGTCCAAGGGTTGATGGTTTGAAACGAGACTGAGGACGACTTCGACGCTGCAGGTTCTACGGGGATGAGAATTTTGAAAGTACGGCAGTAGATTAAAGAGTGAATTAACGTGGGACGGTAAGGGTATGGGGGAGAGAAGAGGAGGGGGGTTTGCGGAGGGTTGGGTTGGTGTAACGCGCTAAAAATCCTTTTGAAACGCATTTATTCAAAGAACTTTACGTAACGTGGTGGTGGTAGCAGAAGCTGAATCCGAAGCCGAAGCCGAAGCCAGTGGCAGTAGCAGTAGCAGAATCAGAAGCAACAGCCAGCAAGGGAAGTAGGCAGACGGTAGACGGTTTATATTTCAAATTTAAAAGCATTTGACAATGGACGCGCTTCTGGTATTGTTGACTCACTCGGTAAGAAAGGGAGGTAAAATAGGGTGGAGTTTTGGGGGGGAGGTTTGGCGGTGAGTTTTGTAAGGGGCTGCAGACAATTTCCTCGAGGCTCAGTGGCTTCGAGCTCTCAAAATAAATTATTCTACAGATGAGTGGCATTGCTTATTTTTCGCCGGCTTGCGCGCGTCAACTCGACGCATTATGGGGGATTTCAAATGAATTCAAATAAATTCAATCGCAAAGTTTTTTTCTTTTTTTTTTTTTCTTTACGTGTTTTTTTTTTTTTTTTTTTACCCGTTTTTTTTGGCAATTTTTTTCTTTTCTTTTTTGTTTTCTTCGTTTTATTTTTCTTCATTTTTTTTTTTTCTTTTCTCCTTCTTCTCTCTCTCTTTCTTTTTTCCTCGTCGCTCCCCGAAGGGGGCGAGGTAATATTAGGCTGCAGGAAATTGACGAGATTGAAAACTGGAAATCGATTCAGGATGGAAATTTAGCGAAAAAAAATT